>VWZN01007038.1:364319-400940 GCA_013396955.1 Regulus satrapa
GGAAAAAAAAAAAAAAAAAAAAAAAAAAAAAGAAAAAGAAAAAAAAAAGAAAAGAGACACAATAAATGTATATATATGTAGAAATTGGAAACTTAAACAGGTGTGTGTTCATTTTTTATAACATTACCTTCTGAGAGTTAACATTAGTCCCAGGCTTGCTGCAATGCCCTTTAAAAAACATTGATCAGACTGTCATGTGAAGGTAGGTGTGGACACTTTCCCCCAAAACACTTCCTCATAAAAATGTCTTGAAGGAGAGATGGGTTACAAAAGTGTGTATTTGTGTACCTGTGTCTGCACATGTGATTTCTGACTGGAGGCACGAAGAAATGCTCTGCCACACTGGGGAATCTCTTTGCTCCAGATTATTGCAAATGGGGTGAAAAATGATAAAAATTAGCATGATGCCTGGTCCTATTTCTCAATTCCTCATGGAGCCTGGAGGCACAAACTATTCAGCAGCTGGGCTGGGAAAGAAAATTCCCCCTCCATGAAACATTACAGCACAGTTGAGTGCATTTATGGCTGCACAAAACTTTTCATGGCATCAGCTATTTTCTTTTGGGAAAGACAAAATACTTGAAAGCACAGCCCTGTTCTGCTGCTGCAATTTTCTAAAGAAATTTTCTCTTTTGCCTGAAAGAATAGCCAGTCATGAATATGCATTTGTATGTAGGCTCTGGGCAAGCCAGAAGAGCAGAGTTCCTTTCCCAGGGATCCTGCCTGCAGGATGTCCAAGAGGGGCTGCCCACTTCCAGTGCCCACCAGTTCAGCCTCCCAGTGGGTCTCAGCACAAACTGATGGCCTGCCTGTTGGAGGTGATCTGAACAAACATATCAAAGCACAGTGCAGTAGTGCATTGCTATAAAGAACCAATTTTAACACTGTTATAAATTTCCCCCTCTACCACAAAAATCACAGAGACAAAAGTGGATAAAAAGAAACAAATTGCAGGAAGATTTAACATCTGGAGAGCAGGAGTGAGGGCTGTCTTGATTGATTGCTGTGATTTCTTTATCACTACTGAAATTATGTTGTCCATGTGGAAATATATACTATGTGTACATATATATTCAAATATGTAGTAATTTATAAATATATTTACTTGTTTTTCACCTTTCCTTATCCTCAGGTCAGAGTGATCCCAGAGCAGATGGATAGCAAGAAGGCAGTCTGCCTCTGCCTAGCCTGTGCTGGGGCTATCAGCAGGGGACACAGGTCCTTGCATGTTCCACAGAGAATCAAACAATATCCATGATTGTGCATTTATACAGAAAGTGTGCATCAGGGAAAAGGAGGTGTCATGGGGGTCAGAAGGGGAACAAGCATCTTTCCAAGATGATGTTAGCTCTAGGGCCTCTCCAGTGTGCAACAAGATCTTAGAAGTGTGTCTGAAAACTGAGTTTGTCATGCTCTTCCTCATCCTAATGTGACTTGGGTTGGGAGTTACTACTTTATAGGGTTTGTCTTACTGCCACAATATCACCTGAGCTCAAATCCATTGATTGTGAAACCACAAAGTCCTATCCTGAAGCAGTGAGATGTATGTAAGATTAGGATAGTAAATTGGTGAGAAGATTTTAATGTTTTTTTACAAACAAAAACCCAAACACTTGGGGTTTTGTTTGTCTTTGTTTTGTTTTGGTTGGTTGGTTTTTTTGGGATTTTTGTTTTTGTTTTGGGTTTTTTTCATTAGTTGGTTGGAGTTTTTTGTTGCAGTGTCTGATTTTCATTACACAATTCAAGACATTAATTTAAAGATGCCAATATAAATTACATGTATTTAGTTTCTGTATAAAATAGGTTCCCCATATGCCTCACCCCATTGTTTTGAATTTTAGAAGCTGGTTTTGAGCCTACATTTTTAAAACCCCTCCTTAAACTGACCTTCAATTTTTAAGATCCACATCTCAGCCCTTATTACCAGAGGCACTTGCATAGAAATAAGCTCCAAAGGGCTTTTTCTGAAATTCCTATCCCTAAAGTGACCCAACCCATGGATGTCAGTTGGCCAAAGAAAATTTTATCTGCATCTGCATGTGATCAAGACAGCAGATATGTCTTCCCTAGACTATGGGATTTACAAGATGTGAAAGAGAACATTACATGGCTGAACAGTTCTGTTTTATTTTTTCTATATTCAGCACAACCTTTCCCTCAAAGTGGAATCCACACAATTAGAAAAGGTGCAGCCATGCTTCCAGGAATAAGTAAACCTGAGATACCTGGAAAAGTGTTTATCTTAGTTGCTTAAGGAGGAATGTTTTAAGAACTAATTAGTAGATCTCATCCTGTCTGGAATCAACTGTCATGTCTATTACCAACATCTATGTGGGTAGAGAAAATTACTCGAAAAGACAAAAGGCTAAAACTGCAGCAAAATAGAGAACTTGGCCTGCCTGACAAGTTAGATAAATGACTGCTTGCAGAGTTTTGCTTACTTTTGAGAGAAAAAAAGAGTTCTATCTAGAAATTAACCCTTTGTGTGAGCAGAAGGACCAGACAGCCAGGTTATCTTTCCATCCTGAAATAGTATTAGGATTAAACCAGTATGATTGTGGGTTTTTTGTCATTTTTGTTTTTTAGTTTTGTTGAGGGTTTTTTTGTTTGTTCGGGGGTTTTGATGTTTTTTTGAAGGGAGGAGAGGTATGCTAGGTATTGTGTTGTAATTTAGGAGACTAAGACTTTGAAGTCACAGGGCTGGACTCCTCACATGATGTGTGACAAGATGTTTAGGCCTTTGAATTAACCTGAGTTTCAGCAATGTGATCCTGCTGAAAGCATATTTGATTTATTTTTTTGGTAGTGTCTAGGGAAGAGACTGAAGATGTCAGACTCACAGCCCAGAACTACCAATTCAAACTCCTTGTTCAGAATTTTTTTTTTTTTCTCTTCCCCCACTTGCTACTCAGATTTCAGAGTTGACCAGACCCATACGATGGGGAGTCTTGTCCTTTGTTGGTGTTTTTGACTTGAATGTTGTCCGAACACCTGAATTTAGACTGCAATTTTGAGATGTCTATCCTCCAGCCACAGTCCTTAATAACAACTTTCCTAGCAAGGTTTTTGAGAACTATTACTGTATTTTAAAACTGATGTAGAAGAAGTACTCAAAACATTTTCTAATATTGATGCTTTAGTATTCCTTCCAAATAAGCAGCTTCAAAGATGCTAAAAGCAGAATGCCTCAGACTGGAGGTGAGTTTTTCCTGTGCAAACATCTACATTTATGTTCACTGCCTAAGCATCTTTTAGTCAGTGGAGAGTTACTTGATATAATTTAGAATGTACTTTCAAAGTGAAATACACTCACATCTGCTCCAGTGGATCATATCCTGGATGCAATTGACTTTATTGACTGGATCTCTACCAGATTTCAGAGGTGCTTAGACCCTCATCCACATGCATTGTAGATACTTAAAACTGGTAGATAAAAATCCCACCTTAGTGTCTCACTTTCACTAATACACAATAGAAAGGATACTTTCTAGATAAATCTTTTTTATATACTCAAGGGTAAAGCTTGTCATTTGGATTGCTGTTATTAAAATCTAAAATGTAAATGTCCATCATTCCTTGCACTCAGACACAATCAATTCATTTCCAAAAGTATTGTATCCCGTACTTTTGTTTTGCCTCCTCTATACATTGTTTGGTTGCACTTTTAAGACGCAATCTGGTCCTTCCCTGAAGAGATATTTTTCAGCACTGCAAATTCATCTGGGATTAACCAAAGTTCTTTGGACTTTTTGAGAGATGCTCATACAAGTGCTGGTTCTCTTTCTTCTTGGTTTTCAAAGAAGTTGGCACTGCTTTATCTCACATACCCACAAGAAGCAAAGCAAGGGAAAAAGCTCCCAAACACTGTGATGAGTTCTCCCCTTCAAAGAATGCTAATGTCAACATCACACTTTGATCCTCACAGACAGTCAGAAGTGTTTCAGAAATATCTTGTTATTCAAATATTTAAGAATTTACAGTGAAGATCCACAGCAGGTGACATAATTTAGAGGTTGTAGAACTCTGTTCTATAATAAAACATATTGCTGTCCTTATATTTAGCTGCACCAGATTTTGCTCTGAGAGCAAAGTCAAAGGACCTCTCACCCTGGTATAGATCTGGGATAACCCTGCCAAACTGAACAGAATTAAAAGGCTATGAAATAGAGTAAATCACAGCCACAGCAACCCGTTTTATTTTAAGAGAGCTACTTCAGGTTCCCAGCAGTCTAATTGCTTGGCCTTGTTCCACTTTCCCTAAAGACTGAAACATACTTTTTTTTTTTTTTCTATTAAATATTAACAGGAGCCTATGAACACTTGTCAGAAGATGCTTAGCAAACTGAACATCCTTCAGCAGCCCCTCTGCAGCGCACTCCCAACTTCAGTTCTAGGCTTTGTCTTAACCCCCATTGTAGGTCAAGGCTTTGACTGAATCTTAGGCCAAGATCCTCAACAATAGTCCAGAAGGAAAAGTTTTCATCAGAGACTTCTCTGTACAGTCTATCTTTTCCTTTGTCAGCCCCTGCAGCCACAATCCAACTGAAGCTGATTATTATTCAGGACAAAACTAAAAGGTGTAAAGTGATCAAAACAATAGACACAGAAAAACGTACCCAAGAAAAACCAGACAAATAACAGCAAATGTTAACGGTAGCTGAAAAGAATAATAAGCAGGATAACAGCAGTAAGGCAGTGTCCTAACAGCTGTTCTCCATTCCATGTTTTTCAGCCTATTTATCTTTTAGTAGGTGACGTTCCCTGTCGTGCCCTTTAAACCTCACAGGTTTATGGCTGTTTCTACAGTGTAGCTTCCATTCCCAAAGGCTATATGCCTGACAGGGGAAGAAACTTATGCAAATAAGATTTTCTCTGTATTCCCCTGGCCAGAAGGAGGCTGAGCATCTTCCACTCAGAAATGTGACGGTTCAGAAAACCTGCCAGCGACACAGGTGGGCTTTGGGGCCAAAACAGTAGCAATCGAGTGGAGGACACTGAGATACAACAAGTATGACACCAAAACCTTTTGCGTCCTGGCTCGAGAGGGCAGCGCTCAGTCTCTGCATGGGCTGGGTACAAATCCCAGACTCGTGGGAGAGAGGCAGATTGTAGTCATTTGGTGCCCTCTAATGGCAAGGATGCTTTTAACCAAAATATCCAACGAACGTACTTAACCCCAAAATGGTCACTGTCATCCCTGCAAACTCAGTTCCAGCCCGATTTTCAATCATTCGTTTAGTTAGTTGTCGTGACTAACAGGATCTCTCTCTCACACTAGCTAATTTATGTTGTTTATCATCTGGGCTTTGTAGAAGTAGAAATACCTTGTGAATTCAAGTAAGTGAAATCCTACTAAGCTTCATGAGGACTGTGAAGACACAGCCACCCTCTTAGCTCTGGCACATCAGGAATGGTGTCTGTTTGCCCTGTATTAGATGCCAAAAAGCTCTGCTGGTGCCATTGTGGAGACATGCATGCTCCATATGCTGTGACCAAAACAAGCACTAGACAGTGCAGAACATGTGCATGCCTTTAATGCAGATTAATTTTATGAGCTATAGAGTATACTTAAAGCTTCAGAATTTAGTGGAGTACAATGAACAATTCAGGGTTCCCTGTAATTATTCAACCATTCACCTTCTGGAGTCAGATCATGAGTGTTAACATCAAAGAGAAACATTACTAAACACAGATCAGACCAAATGCTGGGGAAAAATAGAAAACTAGGGAGAAACAGAACTATTTATAAATGTAGGCTTTTCCCTTTTTTGCTGCTCTCTCACTCCAAGCTGGTGGTATTGTCTCCAACAATTTTCTAAGTCCTATTAGGGTATCTTGAGAGTTTTTATAAGGTACATGGAGCAATATAGAAAGCTGCAAGTTTCTGTGCACTTTGTGTGCCCTGGAAGAATGAAAACTGACCATCATTTGTTCACATGTTGGTTAAAATCAACAAGCCTTGGAAGAGCTGTGGAAGAATCACAAGATGCAAAGTAGCGGGGTAATAACCACTGAGAAAAGTGATCTTTTAGGAATTGTTCATGCAGCAACTCTGAAAAAGGCAAATTGAACCACTGAAAAAAAGCAGATTACAAAAATCATCATCATAACATTATCTTCAAATTCTTTAGTGTGTCTAGAGTTGTCTTTGTCTCTGGCAGTCTCAGCTCAGCAACTGATGTTAGAGGTAGAAAACATGCAGGGAAGCATGGCAGAGATGATACGCAACATAGAGTCATTTCCATACAAGAAACAATTGAATAGTCAAAGACAGAATCATTGAAATTGTGAAGAGAACAGCTGAAAATATAGGCTGGTTTTCATAGAATGAGAAATTGAGGGACTAACTGCTTTTTAGCCACAGGTTTAAAAGCAAAAAGTAATCCTTTTTCTCATATGCCCCACCCCCATTAATTGTTGTAATTAATTGCCAAAGGATTTTGGTGAGGGGATAAAGATGAGCTGGTCTGTCCTTAGGAATGGATTCATCAAGATTTGCAGGAGCATGATAGACCTTGATTACAGAGATTTTGTATAATCCATGGTGGAAGGAGGAAGAGAGAAATTGTTCATACAGGTAAAGGAGAAGAATGGTAGTCAGAAGTTTGACTTAAAGACTGATTGCTCTGCAGGTCTTCCAGATTTTGTGTACCTTTTTACTGCTGAATAGCAGATAAAGAGCATGTGAGAGAGTGACCTGTGGCTGAAACGATAATAAAGGTCTGTGTCCCCTGTGGCTTAATCAGATATCTTACTCTTTTCCTGAAAATCATGAGACAGAGGAAAAGCAGATGTTTATTTTGGCCTTTATTAATAATATAAAACCTTGACACTGCTCAAAATGTTTTATGTTGAAAACCTTCCCTAGAATATTGAAGTACTAATAAAAAGCAGTTTAAAGCTAGGAGAATTAATTTCTTCTCATCTGGCACCCAAGGACTGCTTTTTCTTCCCAGCGGCCCTTGAATTTTTCTACTGATTTCTCTTTGGTGTCCATCTATCCCCTGGAAAGATAATCAATTTGGATATGAGGGTATTAGGGTTTGATATATCCACTGTTTTCTTCAGCTTCTTCCAACAGCAAATCTCAGCATTAAAAACACTTAGCTAATTATCCTTTGAATTAATCTTGTATTTTCACTCAACCATGAATTTTTTGCTATGGTTTTTTTCTACAAAATATATTCCAAACCTGGTGGTTTTCTTCCCTGAGAACTGATCACACAGTAACTTTGTCTCTTGCTGTAGTATTTGCAGTACATGGACAAAAAACTCTTTGCAGTGCAGTGTTGCTCTCATCCTATTGCCTCTGCACCAGTTAAGGTGTTCCCTTGACTGACCCCTTTAAAAGGTTGCTCTGTCAGGAGTCTTAACCTCCCTTTGGGTAAACTAAGGAAAGAAAACTCTTCAAGTTCTTGAGTCTGTCAAAAAAAGCATCATTCTTCAGACTTCAAATAACATTTATAGTTCCTCACTACCTTGACTCACAACACTCTTTTTAAAATCCTGACAAATTAAATGATTGCAATATCCCTGTAGCACCAGAAGTACCAGAGGCAAAATGCTTCTATTCCCACTTCAACATTTTTGTACTATACAATTACATCAGGACTTCATGCCTTATTTCTTGCCCAATATCCCTTCCTTCTTCCCCATTTTTTTTTTCTCCAGAGAGCCTGCTACGGGGGATATGGATCCAGTTTGGCAGCTCTTACGCAAACAACCTGATCCTAAATGCCACAATTACTGTGAAAGCCAATTACTGCACAGTAGTTCATCAGATTCATAACTTCCCCCAAAAAATCAATATATGGACTGGAAAGTATTCCAGAAGAGAGATTAATTTTTGATAGACTGAGTCTTGGTATGCTTTGATGGGATTTACATTTAACCTCTGACCCAGCTGAAGGTTGTGGAGGGACCATGAACAAAAGCAGTGTTCTAGTTCCTGGCCCATATAATTTATATCCCTAATGAATATCTTGTATCTGCAGGCACCCTGAATTAGAATTCAGAGTTAGAGAGAAGTTCTTGGTGTCACAAAGGAGCACCCTCCTAAGAGGGTCACTTAGATGAGAACACAACTAAGGTGATAGTGCCCTTCAAGGAGCTTTCTGTCCATGGAGAAGCACTTTGATTATATTGTGTTAATGCTGCAAAGAGAAAGATATTTTAAGCTTTAGAGCTGAGAAAAGCTTAATTATTGTTCCACACCCTCAGGCATGTGAAAAACAAGTGCTTCTTCAGCACCTTTCAGGATTAAACTGCTGATGAAGAAGAAAATGAATTCTGGAGCTACAAGTTGATAAAATATCAGATAAATAATTGAAGCAGAGTTATTTTCTTGTTGGGCTTGAATATATTCCTGGAGAATGGTTACCTATTTTGTCCTTGCTGGTATACTCCTCAACAAATGATCAGTATTTCAAAAGGTAAAATAAATATCTCTGCATAGTTCTCCTGCATATCCTTCAGGGTCTCCGCTTAGTCTGGTATAAAATGCACAGTGTGAAATACAGCAATAGCTGCCTTACTCTGCTTGTAGCCACATCTGGATCCATATACAAATTCCTTACCAAAAGCACAGAATCACAGAGTTACTTAGATTGGAAAAGACCTCTGAGATCATCAAGTCCAGCCTTTGACTGATCACTATCTTGTCAACTGGACCATGGCACTAAGTGCCACATCCCGTCACTAGTTGAACACCTCCAGGGATAGGGTCCTGGTTCTGGTCAGGACAGGGTTCATTTTTGCAGGAGCCAGAAGGGGCATGGCCAGGCCCCAGAGGCTGTTCTACACCACCTCATGTCATGCATGGCGTCGCTTTGGTGGCTGGTGCTGAAGCCTGGGGTCCTGCTACCATCGAGTTCTGCATGGTGAGCACTCACGTGTGAATCATTCTCTGTCATGTACACACTGTTATTGATATTTTGCTTTTACTGTTTGTTTCCTTATTTCACTTGCTGTGCCCAGTAAATTATTTTAATCTCAACCTGTAATCTTTACCTTTTCTGCTTCCTGTTCTCCTCTTCCTCCTGCCTCAGAGAGAGTAGGAGCTGAGAGCAGGGAAGTGTCACAGTGGGAACACTAAATCAGGGAATACCATTTCTAAACCATAAGAAATGGTGACTCCACCACTTCCATTAATCCACTCCACTGCTTAACAACTCTTTTGATGAAATTTCTTCTGATGTTTCAGCCTGAACCTGCCCTGGTACAGCTTCAGGCCATGTCTTCTTGTCCTGTCACTTGTTACCTGAGAGAAGAGACTGATCCCCACCTGGCTACAATCTCCTCTTGGTGAGCTGCAGAGAACAATGTGGTCACCCCTGAGCCTCATTTTCCCCATTTTAAATATCTCCAGGTCCCTCAGCCACTCCTCACAGGGCTTGACTTGTGGTCCAGACCCTTCCCCAGCTCTATTGCCCTTCTCTGGATGTGCTCAAGCACATCAGTGTCTTTCGTGTAGCAAGGACCCCAAAACTCAGCCCAGGATTTGAGGTGCAGCCTCACCACTGCTGACTATTGTGGCACAATCACTTCCCTAAAATTGTGTAGTATTTTACAAGGGGACACATTCAGGAGTTCATTATAGTTCCAAATAAAGAAGACTTTTGGTCTGTGAGATGAAGGCAAAGAATAAGACAAGGACTATGACAATTAAGGCCCAACCAGAGCACTTCACCAAAGACCAGAGTAATTTCATCCTTCTGCAGTTACTAATCACGAGACAGATCTGGCAGAAGTCAATGCTGTAGAAAGTTATTATAAAGAAGTTATTTTTATCCCTATTTATCTGAGTAGGGATGAAAACAATATTATGGCAAAATCAGAATATGGAATGAGATTCCTCCTGTTATTCAAACAAAAAATCAGGGCATGCAGCCTTCTGTACAGTGACCTCCATGCTGTTTCAGACAAGGATCTTTAAAGGATTGCTTTGTACACAGTCCTAATGAAAGGGAAAACATCCAGAACTCTCCTAGATACCTCACAGAAATCTTCCTTCCACCAAAAAAATCCCAGAACAACCAAACAAAAAAGGCCAAACCAAACAAAAAACCCAAGCACAACCCAAACAAACAAAAACAACAGAAAAACAAACCCCCAAACAAATCTTAAAAAAAAAAAAAAAAAATTAAAACCAAACAAAACAAGCAAACAAAACCCAACTAACCAAACAACAACAACAAGAAAAACACTCCAGGAAAGCTGGAATAAAACAGTGTTATCCTTTGCTATACTCTGCAGTATTTCCTCTAAAGTATAATGTCTGCCTTGAGAAGGATAATCCTTCTATTCCCAGCAGCAGGGACAATAATTTTATATCTATTACATGCTCCCATCAGAGCAGTGTTGGTGGCCAAGAGATGTCAGATGTTTTTCACCACAATAACCACATCTCCCTAGTTTTGAAGCCTCAGCTCCCGTTTCCCCAGCTGTTCGACGGTAGTTTGTTTTCCTGGCAATGACCACACGGTGGTGATGTATTACCATCAGTGCAGCCTTCAGGCCTGGCTCCCAGGAGCTCCCCATTTTGATACAGGAGCTGGCAACTTAGAGCCGTGCTCTTTTTACAAGGATGGTTGTAGAGTGAGCCCTCTAAGCTTGCTCAACCTCACAGTGCTCACTGTTTAACTGTTTCGTTTATGGGGTTGTGTAGCTTTCCAGCTAAAAATATCCTAGAGTTTTTCTAAGAACAGATGCGTCTCTCAGCAGGTACATCCAAATGCAGCAGTATTTGGAGTTACTCTTAGTGAGTTTAATTTATTTGTCCATCTGATTCAGCTCCTAACCTGGTTTTTTTTTTTTTTGTTTGGTTGGTTTGTTTTTTTGTTTTTTTTTTGTTTGGTTGGTTTGTTTTTTTGTTTTTTTTTTGTTTGGTTGGTTTGTTTTTTTGTTTTTTTTTTGTTTGGTTGGTTTGTTTTTTTGTTTTTTTTTTTTTTTTCGGTTGGTTGGTTAGTTGGTTTGGGTTTTTGTTTGGATATTGGATGTTTCCTTATTTGGTTTGGTTCGGTTTTTGTTTATTTGTTTTTGTTTGTTTTTTGTTTTTTTTCGTTTTCTTTCTTTTTTTTTTTTTTTTTTTTTATGTATCCTTTGGTACACTATTGGCTTTCCCAAAAAAATAACCAAAAAAAAACCACCCCAAAACATTCTGCAAGCTCCTTTACAGGTTTTTCCCTATATATCTTCCTCCACAGAGTTTTTCGGCCACCCTTCACCAAGGGCAGTTGCTAAATGAAATGTGTACTGCATGGTCATTGTCTTTTCCATCCTATTCACAATATAGGCCTTAAATTAGCTACTGTGTGTCCTTGGCTGAATGTAGACAGTGACAGCCTGATCGAATATGCAGTGAAGTCAACGAGAAGCTTTTGGTCTTCCTTGGCCCTGAGTCAAGTTCAAAGTTGTCTGGTTCAGGAACCAGATCTTCTGGGCTTGTACAAGGATGATTATTCTCCAATAGAGATGTAGGTTAAAAAAGAAAAAAGAAAAAAAAAATGAAAAAAGAAATCTATTACAACTTTTTGAACAAAAGGAGCTATAAGTAACAAAGACAGCATGTCTCAAATCAACAGAGAGATTAGCTCCAGCTTAATTGGTTTGAAACAAGGGCAGATCATCAACTGGGACAGGAGTATTGGTTTGGACTTAATAAAAATGCGTAATTGCCCACTCACAAATTTTACTGCAAACTCATGCTGAACTTTTAGAATAAAATTTTAATGATCTTTTGCTTGGATTGTTATGTTATAAAAGTCTTTCTACTTTTATATTTTGTTAAGGATCAGAGAAGTACACACCACCACAGAAAGAGGGCTCTTTTTGCAAAGGGAGTCACTAAATACAGGAAATGTAAGAAATGTCATAAAATATTGTATTCAGTAGATACTCTAGTCCAAATGCACACAGGCTCTGACAGTTCATACAGGACACTCATAACATTTTACCCTCTTGACTGGAAAAATCCTTCTGTGCTTTGGAAGTGTAGTGTTTGGTGTCATACCCTTCCACTGGTGTGGACAAGTCCCAGCATGCCTTCTTAAAATCTTTGGAAATGGGCAACATATTAATCCACATTCACCTATTTCAAATATTCATTAGGTACGTAAATTCCCAATGCAACTGCTGCCCACCCAGGAAGAACTGAAATTCCCTGCCCGTTTTTTTGCTGCTGAGTGTTTGTGGATGCACCCAAGTCCTCACAATGCAATGGAGATGAATATCTCTTTCCTCTGACTGCCCTGACTTTAGAGAGCTCCACTACCATTTCCATAAAACACTTACTGAATTAGGCCTCTCTGAAAGGCCAGCATGCAGAACTTTGTGCCCTGCAGATGAAACTTAACCTATCAGATCACTGTGATCTTGGATCTTCTCTTTTTGCTTTGGATGAGACCTTGAATCAAAATATTAGAATCACAGAATCAGAATAGTTTCAGTTGGAAGGGACATTTAAAGGTAATCTAGTTTCACCTCCCCTGCAATGAGCAGGGACATCATCCACTCAATCACATTCCTCAGAATCTTCTCTAGCCTGAACCTGAGTCTTTCCTGTGACATAGCACCTCCCTGGGCAATTTTCCTCTGTTTCACTACACTCAGTATATCAAATTATATTAAAGCCTTCCTTATGTCTAGTCTAAACCTACCCTCTTTCACTTTCAAGCCATTGGCCCTTGTTCTATCACAACAAGCCTAATAAAAATTCTGTCCCCATCTCCCCTGCAAGTATCTTAAAGAACTAAAAGGCTGCTATGTGGAGCCGTCTCTTTTCCAGCTTAGAGAGACTTAACAGTCCCATCTCCCTCAGCCTTTCCTCACAGCCCTCTGATCATCTTATGGCCCACCTCCAAGCTCCCTGCATGTCTTTCTTGCTCTGGGGACTCCAGAACTGGATGCAGCCCTCCAGATCTCATAAGAACAGAGTAGAAGGCCAGGATCGTCTCGCTCAACCCACTGCCCATGGGGCTTTTGATGCAGCCCAGGGCACATTTGGCTTTCTGGGCTACAAAAGCACATTGCTGGCTCATGTCCTGCTTTTCCTTGATCAGTAAATCAAAGCCCTTCTTCATAGGGCTACGCTCAATTCCTTCATCCTCCAGCCTGTATTGCATGAGGGGCTGGTCAGACGCATTTGTAAGAGCTTGTACTTGGCCTTGTCAAACCTTCTGAGGTTACTATGGTTCCACTTCTTGAGCTTGTCCAAATCCCTCTAGCTGGCAATCCCTCTGTGAGGCCTGTCAACGGCACCCTCAGCTTGGTGTCCTCTGCAAACGTGCTGAGGGTGCACTCAGTCCCACTGTCTGTGTCACTGGTGGAGATATTCAATAACACTGATCCCAGTACAGGTCCTTGAGGGACTCACTGATCACTGACCTCCGTCTGGACATTGAACCATTGACCACTACCTCCAAATGTGACTATCCTACCAATTCCTCATCCACCAAACACTCCGCCCACCAAATCCCTCTCTCCCCAATTTAGAGAGAAGGATGTTGTGAGGCACTGTGTTAGAGGCCTTACAGAAATCCAGACAGATGCTTTTCTACTGCCCAGAGCAGATCCAGATCGTATATATGGCATTTGGAGAGTTCTTCACTATTTAAATTGCTCCTCACATAAATTATATAAACATCAAGAAAAGGACTGGAAATGCCTCTAGAGCCCATGGTTAATGTTCTTAGCTGAGAAAGCAGAGAAGAAAGTTTCCATCTGTCTTTCCTCAAAATCCACAGGAAATTAGGCAAGTGAGTTATTGTTATAGTTTGGAAAGGAGATATCTCTTTAGAATCACGAGTAGGTGTCTGATTCAGATCTGTCAAGGATCCTAGAAGCTGCATAACAGCCCAATTGTCTCTCAAATTAGACAAAAAAATGTATTTTATAAATTAGAATATGGCAGAAATTAGACCAATAATAATGGTGACTAAATTTTGTCTCCCTGATTTTTTGAAAACTTCTGCCTTGTTTTGTTTTGTACTTAGATAGGATTAGGTGTTCTATCATGAAGATATCATATCTATCATATCAGGTGTTCTCTTCAAGAAGATACTCTGTCCTCTCAGTGTTCTATGCTTGACCCTTCTTTGGTCATAATGTGACCACTGCAATGTTCAGAACATAAAGTTCATACTACATAACCTAATTAAATAAATAGGAACATCACCTACCACAAATCCAGTGACAGTCCCATAGTGCCTTAGTGACAATGGTTACTTCAGGGGCACAGAGGTATTCTCTTGGCTTTTCCATAAGTGATAGAAGAGAAATGTCTTACCTGGAATTACACAATAAGATAAGCTGGGGTGAGACACCCGGTCCTCTGCTTAGTATCCTTCAGAAACAAAAATTTATAGTGTAAACCAAAGCAGAGCTTGGCTCCTTACCTGCATAGCACCAACCAGCACATCCTGTCCTTTTATACCTTCCCCTGGTACAACAGACAAACACCCTGTTCTCCAGTGGCTCATCCAGGAAGCACTCATTGCATCTGCTGCTTTTTCTTTCTTCTTTAGTTTGGGAAGATTGAGGCACCCCCTTCACACTTCTAATATTTTCTTGGTCCTCAATCTGCTGGTTTCTGCCCAAAAGAAGTGGCATATTTTGCTGCTTTCAGTAGTCACTGCCTATTGCATTTATGGGGGACTGGATGCCAAAGGTTCTGTGTTCTCTTACAATGAGGGTGGAAGAATATTTGAACCAGGTAAAATCTGTGCTTTGATACTGAATGAGCCAAAGACAATTGTCCCAAATCCCTTGACCCTTTGTGCCAAAGGCAACCCAGCTGGGAAAGTGAATGAAAAGAACAATTTCACTGCAGACCAAAGAGTGTCTGAGCTGAGCTTTCCTGTGTCAGTGAATTACAGTGGCAAAAAAATCTCATCTGAGCACAGGATCTGATTAAAACCTAGGTAAAGTGGTAGAATTAACAAAATTATTTCTTTACAAAAATGCTTAGCTGAATCCAGACTCAGAAACACTACTCTGTATGAGCAAAGCTAAACTCTTATTTTCAATCCTGGGGCCTATTCACTGGGCAACTCCAGTGATGTTAGTTAAAATTATTAATTGCTGCTTATCAGCCTGACCTTTCCCTGAGCTAATACCATGGCAGCTCTCTTTTTCTCTCTGGAATGTATCTCAGACCTCAGAGTGCAGATGTGCACATGTGGAGGAATATTCACTAGGCTTTTCACATGGCTAAGAGGAGCTTTCCTCTCACCTCTACACCTCTCATGAGCTGAAAAAAAACATGAATCCTCTAAAAATAGCTAATTGACCCACAGTTTGCTTTATTTTGTCACGTGGCCCTGAGCATTTTCTTCAGAACCTCAGTATCTCTGTTAAGCAAGACTGGTAAGTCACTAGTTTTGCTTAGGAGAAACTTTGAGGTACAGCCATAGCAACCTGCCCTGATCTCAATTCATTTGAGATCCTCTTGGGCTAAACAGCTAAACTCCCTCCCTCAGCACATTCCTCAGCACTGATAACCAGAACTAGTAGGGGTGCTGAGCAAGTTCACAGATGATACAAAACTGGGAGGAGCTGTTGACTCCCTCGGGGACACAGAGGCCCTGCAGAGAGACCTCACAAATCAGAGAACTGGGCAATCACCAACCGTTATGAAGCTTAATGAGGGAAAGTTCTGGATTCTGCAGCTGGGGTGGGGCGATCCTGTATTTGTGTGTAAATACTAGGGAATGAGAGGCTGGAAAGCAGCACCACAGAGAGGGACCTGGGGGTCCTGGTCCATGGATGGTTGAACTCAAGCTAGCAGTGCCCTGGCAGCTGGGAGGGCAAACCCGGTCCTGGGGGCATCAGGCACAGCATGGCCAGCTGGGCAAGGTAGGGGATTGTCCTGCTCTGGGCTGGGCTGGGGCAGCCTCACCTGCAGTCCTGTGTGCAGTTGTGGGTGACACAACGGAAGAAAAACATTAAACTGTCAGAGAGTGTCCAAAGGAGGGCAACAATGATGGTGAAGGGCCTCAAGGGGAAAAAATATGAGGAGTGGCTGAGGTCACTTGGTCTGTTTATCCTGAAGGAGACTGAAAGGAAACTTAATCACAGTCTTAGGGTTCCTCATGAAGAGAAGAGGAGGGACAGACACTGATCTCTTCTCTCTTGTGACCAGTGACAGGACCTGAGGGATGAACTAAAGTCTTGTCAGGGGATGTTTAAGCTGGATATGGAAAAAAGGTTCTGCACCCAGAGTGTGCTTGAACACCGGAACAGGTTCCCCAGGGAAGTGGTCATAGCATCAAGCCTAACAGAGCTCAAGAGGCATTTGAACAAAGCTCTCAGGCCCATTGTGTGACTTTTGGGGATGGTCCTGGGCAGGAACAGGAGTTGTACTCAGTGAGTCTTGTGGGTCCTTTCCAATTCAGCATATTATGTGATTCTGTGATTCTGTAAAATTAGTTTCACAAGAGACACAGGGAGAAGAGTTCGTCTGATGAAACAGAGATTATTCCAGTGTCTTCAGTTAAAATTAGACTCAGGGAGAACTAGACCAAAGGGAATCTTGAGTGAATCTTTATGTACACCAAAGCCCACTTGTGTGAAACTCACCTGGCCTAACATTCAGTTATGTCTGACACAAGTGTCTATCTCAGGTAGTATCTGGTCTGTAAACGGTCAGTGGAGATTTAGTCAGCACAGTCAACAGATATTTCGACGTGATTCATGCAACCAAACACAGAATATAGTTCACAGAGGTGAAGTGCATCATAAACACAACTGAGTCTGTGAAGGGACCCCAGGGTAGCTTGCTCAGCTGTACATACACCATTAAGACACTGCCAGGATACGTGAGTTGCAGAAACTCACGAGATCATAGATTGTGCTGAGCTCTGGATTGCCATATTAATTCCTTTTCACAGCTGTCAGTCAGGCATGGCTGTAGCATATTTCAAACCACACAGGTGTGACTACCCTCCCTTTTGAATCTTAAGTGCTTCTTCCCCTTAAACGAGGGTCATCACAGACATACTTATTGAACAAATTTAGTAGTGTTAAATAAACTTGTCCTGTGTGACTGCTGTACCATCACTCAGAGGGGATCCTTTGCAATATCTAAGGCAGAATATTTTTAAAGAAAATTAGAAATGAACAGCCACTACAAACAGTTTCTGTGGTTCTTCTTTCCTATTCCTGTGGTGCTAATTTCTTTCTGACAGTCTACCTCAGGTTAACTGAGGTACTCTTCCCTCAGGTAGTACCTGGAGAGAAGAAATTTACTTCAGAGCCCTAACACAGCCCCAGAGGGCATCCTGTCTATTTCTGCAGAGTCCCCGATTGCTCCCTGGGTGCTATTGAGTAGGAGGGCTGTGCTGAGCAGCTGGTGATTTCCCTTTAACATCCTGCTGGAAGAACTCCTGCAAACCCAAACATTAGACCAGCTAATAGAGGTAATAAAGCTGATACCTGGTACATTTATTTTAACTATACAATAGCACACGATGTTAAAACTGCAAAATGCCAGCCTGGTTTTCTGCAGCAAATAATATGTTTTGCATTTTTTACAGTAACCAGAAAGGCATAAACATGTCAGAGAAACTACCCAGGATGCAGAAATATTCTTTGCAGAGTCACATAAGGAAAGGCAGGCACCATTCTTTAAAACCGAGCATGCACAATTAAGAAGAAAAATATTGCCAATAAAAAGGGGGAAGATGGCCAGTGAGTATAATTAGATGGGATAGTTCAGGGTGTGGTATTGGCAAGAAAACGACAGCTAGAAGTAACAAAAGCACTTTCAAGACAGCTGATGCTTGTAGCTTCAGTTTCACAGAATCTTGTGTGCAGACGGAGCTTCATAGAGGACTCATGGGTGAAACTCAGGGTGAGTATCCATCAGAAAAGAGTTGAATGGAATCCCAGAATGGTCAAAGGTTTGGGTTTGTATGGGGAAAAAGCTCTTTTTTCTTATTTATCTACAGTGAAGGGTCAGACTCAAAGGTTTTTAAGTGTCAAGGATTCAAATCTGAGATGTAAAATCCAGCTCATCAGAGTTCCCATCAATTCTTTGACTAAATATTTCGGAGGAAATGTCCCTGACTAATTTTAAAAAGTACTAAGGGAAACAGTATAGGGAGACTGGAATATTACATATATCATGGTGTCCATGCTTTGTGCATCACTCTTTACTCATGCACTGATCAGCTGGCACAGCCCCCACGTCCCTGACCCCTGTCCCACCAGAACCAGCCCTCTGGTCATGATTTGCCCATCCTCATGGAACTCCTCTGAGGCAGGAGATTGTGAACTGCCCCAGTGGGATGTAAGATATCAGTTCCTATGGCCATATGGGAATGCTGTGACAAAGCAAGCACTGGATTGTGCTCCTTGCTTTTGTTGGGATTCCTTTGTCACCAAACTCTTCATCAGCTCATTGTATTTAGGAATACAGATAATCTCTAGTCTCTATATTGCCATAATAAGAAACAGCTCAAACTTAGTGGGTTCAGCTCCAGAAAGCATCCATATGGGAATATTCATTGAAATCCAAGGACTGTGTTGGAAACAGCTGGCAAATATGCAGAACTGGAGGCAAGACTGCAAGCAATACAGCAGTAAGAACCACAAATTCAATATGGAGAGTGTCTTTTAAAATGTAAACGTCCTCGGTGCTTTGCAACAAGAAGCAATAAATGTTTTATAACATTTTAATTGAAAGCACATAAACTGAAATTATTTGAAAGAAATAATCCATGGGAGGATATTCAGTGTTGAAGAGACATAGAAGCAGATTTGTGTGAAATTCCATTTAGAAATTTACATTGAATGGGTTGATCTCAGAAATCCTTGAATTGCACAAAATTGGCCTGGAAAAGACCTCAAAGACTCATGTAGCCTAGTCCTCATGTACCAGAGCACAACTGAGGAAGCTCAAAAAAGTCTTTACCATTGTTTAAATCTTCTAGTGAGAATACCCTGGGGTCTTCTCAGACAGAGAAAAAAGAAAAAAAAAAAAGGGCAGTTCTTCCATGGAGAAGCTCAAAATCTCAAGGTAAATGTACAGTACAACAAGAGGAAATTTAAGTGTGTGAGGTGCCTTCCCCAAATAACTTCCATCCCCATTCCTGGCTTTTCCTGGGTCAAGGCCGGGTTGGTTCAGAAGAGCCTTACTGAGTATTCATCATCTGATGATTTTTCTTTGTTTGTCGACACACTTGGCCACAAGGCTTGCAGATTATTCCAGCTGAGGAAACCAAAACAAGAAAAGGTCTTTTTAGCTAGAGAGAAATGTCTTGTCTGTAAAGCTCAAAAAGTGCAGTAACACCCAAAGCCAGTTTTTATCCCTGGGGGAAGCCTGCAGGATACCCTAGAGAGAAGCAGGACAGATTATGTCAGTCACAGGGGAGCACATCCACTCTCACAACTAGAGAGAGGCTTTGCTGGTAAAAGCTTAGTGTCTCATAACCCATCTTAAAAAAAAAAAAAAAGAAAAAGAAAAAAAAAAAAAAAAAAAAAAAAAGGCTTGCAGTTCTGAAAAGGTTTGATTTTAAGAAAACTTGCATGAAATAATCTGTGTTTTCTAATTTGACAGATTAGTAATGATTATACTATGCCAGAAAACAGAGCTGCCCTACAATTAACTACTCCTTTATTATACAAAGTGCCCTCCTGTTTTATATAAGTAATAAGGGATAACGACTCTATCTAGCAAACCGCTGTGCTCTGTTCTGTCTGTCAGGTTTAATTGACTGTCTGCTTCTTGCCCTGCCCCCAGGGCAGTGCAGCTGAGTTCTCTCTTTTACTGGGCTGGATTGCATGTTTTACTCCAGCCTGCTTAGTAGCTGAACATAGAATGAGTTTAATGTGAAAGCTCTGCTAGTGATTTCTGAAAATATGTATGTTTTTCTTTTAAGAAAACTTGAGGGGTGAGAAGACATAAGCTTTACTATCTTTGCTATGGACATCTTTGCAAAGTATTTTCCTGAGCATTTTGATTGCAGGACTCCAGGAATACCAGAACAAGAGAAAATAGGAGTCACTGTAGTGAGTCAAATCACTACTTTCCAGCAGTTTTTAAACTGAGTAAGTGGTCAAGAGGGTTCTTAGGACAAAACTTTGATAATGAGGGCAAACATTATACCTCCCCAAACATTTACCTGCCAACAGTTAGCAGGCAATCATGAAAGAGCATCTTCATGAACATCTTTATGTTCAGTAGACTTTAATGGATCTTTCTTCCATAAAGTCATTCTATCCTTCTCTGGTTTCACATGGTCTGGTAGTCAGCTCTTAAACCCACAATACCTTGTGGTCTGGTGCTCCACAGCTCAGCCATGAAACACCTGAAGAGCCCTCTCCTTCTATGCCCTTTGAACTTTTCATTTTCTAGCTGCACACAGTGCCCACTAATCCTATTCTTGGAAGAGACAGAGAATGATAATTACCTACGTATCCACTTCTGGCTACTCATGGTTTTATAGACCTCTATCATATATCCCCTCGGTAGTCCCTGAGGTCTCCTAATCAGCTTAATTGTTCCTTGCAGAGAAGTTGTTCCATACCTTTATTATCCTTGTTGCCTTTTCCTGAACCTTTCACAGTTTTGTTATAAATCCCCTGAGACAAGGGAGCAGGAACATACACTAAGATGTGGTATTTATACAGAGATGCACTGTGCTGATGTTGGCTGGGGTAGAGTTAATTTTCTCTGTAGTACGTGGCATGGGGCTGTGTTTTGGATTTGTGCTGGAAACAGTGTGGTAATACAGGGATGTTTCATTACCCTACACAGAGTCGAGGCCTTTTCTGCTCCTCACCCCACCAGCGAGGAGGCTGGGGGTGCAGAGGGAGCTGGGAGGGAACACAGCCAGGACAGCTGACCCCAGCTGACCCAAGGGACATCCCACACCACATGGCATCATGCTCAGCTCATAAAGCTGGGAAATAAGAAGAAGAGGGAGGAAAATCAGAGTGATGGTGTTTGTCTTCCCAGGTCACAGCTACATGTGATGGAGCCCTGCTTCCCTGAGGATGCCTGAACACCTGCTTGCCCATGGGAAGGGGTGAATAAATTCCTTGTTTGGCTTGCTGGCACACATGCTTTTTGCTTTACATGTTAAATTGTCTTTATTTCAACCCATGAGTTTTCTCACTTTTGGTCTTCTGATTCTCTTCCCCATCCCACCAGGTAGGAGTAAGAGCACCTTTATGGGGCTGAGCTGCTGGTTGGGATTAAACCATGACACATACTCTGTTCAATATCTAACTTTACTAAGTTAGATATGTTTTTTCCAAGTATGTGAGCACTGACAAAATATTTATGAAGATAAGATCTTTGTAAAAAAGGTATCCAGAGATTGTGTTCCTGAGTAGTAAAGTCATGTGAGCTCATCATTCATTCAGAATTATTTGGACCATTTTTTATGCATTTGTATAATGTGTTCACAATGAATTTATCTGCCATTTTATTTCCACCTTTTGCAGTTCTTCAGAGATGGACTTTGTTTCTATTATCTTAACTTTGTCCTTCTTTCCTAGATCATTGATAAATATGTTGGGCAGAATGAGCCATAGCAGTCTCCTGGTAGAACTCCACTCCATGATGACAAATGGTTGTTTATCGTATGTCTTCTATTTCATATCTTTTATCCAATTCCTTGTCAGAGAGCTCATGTTGAAATTCACATGCCTATATGAGCATTTAAGAGATTATGTCAGGCAGCAGAATTGATTTTCATCACTGGTTTCTACCTGATATTAATTTCAAGTGAAGACTAGCTCTCTGAGGCTGCAATCTGAACGTGACAGTCTGGCAGATAGCATGTGAGGACTACCCCAAGATAAAAATCTTCCCCTTTACAATACCATCCTCTTCTCTATCTCCTTCCCCTCTTTGGAAAAATCACAGTATCACAGAGTAACTTAGGCTGGGAGGGACCTCAGGGGGCCATACACCCTACTCAAAGCAGGCTTTCTTTGATATTTGATTAGATTATCAGGACCTTGTCTACCCCAGTTTTCCATATCTCTAAGAATGCAGAGACCATATATATTGAACCACATTACAAATGAGGAGAGAATTGGCATACAATTAACTGCAGCATATATATTTGGGGTTTCTCTAACATAAGACACAGTTATATTTGTGTCACTACCCTTTGGCTTTCAGTGGTGATGTATTTCTCCCAGCTCACCTTTACTGCTCTACTGGTGCTTTTGATGATGCATATTAAGACAATGTCGGTGGGATTTGGTTACCTAAATATAAATGTGTGCAATCTGAGATACCCTAGTGTATTCCTTTCAGCTTCTAACCCAGGCTGCTGAAAAACAGGTGTCTCCTTTCTCCTGTATTTTATTGGCCAGCCACTCAAGATGCCTTAGACACAAAGGGCCCAAAAAATAGCACAGACATTTATGTTTAGTCAACTTAGTCATCTTAGCACAAAAAATCAGTCTAGGCCAAATCCATTTATGTTTGGCTCTTCACCTGAAGGAAATAATGTTCAATCAGAGCTCTTCCCTCATAGCATCACTACTATCAATAGATGCAGGCCAAAGTTAAATTTGCACAGCTTTTGCACTGCACAGCACAGCTTTTGCACTGCACTATATCTGAGCATGCCACTCTCTTTTGCATCATAAAGCAATGTTTCAAGTGATGGGGAGTAAGCAAAGCATAGTTCCTAGGGCAGCAGGGCTGGCTGAAGGAGAGCTGAGATCTTGCTTGTCCTTTCCCGACATAGAAACATCCTCAACATGGATCTCAAGTCCAAGTCTTGATACAAATAATATCATAATAAGAAAAACTATGGGGAACTCCTCCCCTTGCTAATGGGTTACCTTACTCACAAATTACAAATGAAACAGGAAATGGGAAACCCAGGAACCACAAAGCAAACTATTAATATAAAAGGAGCTTGTGGATCCAAAGCACTTCTTCTTGTATTCTTCACAATTCAAAATTTTTGCTGACATCTTCTGCCTGTGCTGTACACATAGCAAGTGTTGTCTTTTACTTCACTTATGACAATATCTTTGAAACTGTTTTACTTTACAAAAAAACAAATCCTGCTTCAAATGATATATTAAATGAAGCCTGAGTACTGTGAAAATGGTTGTACTGCCTTCTGAGCAACAGGGAAACAATTTTGCATCAAATTGATTTAATTACACAGAAGTTAGCTTTTACCAATGTGAGTTGATCTGTGAAACAGTGAAAGAGAGTGTGAATCTCTGTTTTAATCCGTTAGGGTAATGTTAGCAGAAATTAACTTACAAATTTCAGTCCTTTAACTAACTTAACTATCTGAACAGGGTATTCCTTCCCCTTTATCTCTGCCACTACCTGAAAGGAGGTGGTAGCGAGGTGGGGGTTGGTCTCTTCTCCCAAGTAACAAGTGTTAGGATGAGAGGAAATGTCCTCAAATTCACCCAGAGAGATTTATATTAGATATTAGGAAAAATTTCTTTACTGAAAAGGTTGTCAAACATTGGAACATGTTGCCAAGGGGATTGGTGAAGTCATCATCCCTGGAAGTATTAAAAAAACATGGAGGTGTGGTACTTAGGGATATGGTTTAGTAGTGGGTCTGTCAGTGTTAGGTTAATGTTTTGACTCTATAATCTTAGAGTTCTTTTCCAAACTTAATGATTCTATGATTCTCACAGATCATACAATCCCTTTCAAAAAGTGGTGGAACTACTTCTTAAAACTGTTTTTCTGTCCTCTTCCCATATTAAGAGAACACTTCTATTTTCCATATTAATTTATTCACAACCAGCTCATTGTTTTTATGGCAGTGTTGTCCTGAAGGCCAAGCAGCTCCTGTCTTCTTCCTGGTGCTTGCCTTCATCTTGTCTGTGCAGACAGGAACAGGTCACATCAGCTTTCCTGGTGCCTGCAGAGCACTCAGAGCTCTGTCTCCACAGTTCTTTTCTGTCCCTTTCCAGGCTGTGTTCTTTTCTGACTAAGGGTGACTGATTTTACTGTCATAGTGTCCAAATCTCTTGGAATGTGTAGTGCTTTTAAAAGATAAGAAAATGCTTAAATTAATGGAAAAATAGGCAAAGGATAACCAGACATGCTGGTTACCATGCTGTAAAATGTTACCACCTTGGCAGCAAAGAGCTGATCTCCAGCGGTGTGTGTGTTCCTTGTCCCTTCCAATGCCAAGCTGGATAACCACTGTGGCTGCAGAAATGAAGCTTTATTCCAAGTTAATTTCCCATTTTAATTCACTGGGTTCATGGAAAAAGTTGTTCTCTGCAACTCTGCTCTCTGCAATTGCATGGCAATGTTTTCCAGTTCAGGGTCAGACTGGGATTTACCTTTGCTCATTCAGAAGAAGTAAAAAGTACTCTTAGATTTCCAAGAGACTACTTTGCAGAGAAGCAGCCCACTTGCATGAGGATGGATAGTCAAGATTTATCCACAATATCTAATCCTGTTCTTAAACTCAGTAGGAGCCTACACTTTGGAGAAAAAGCAGCCAGTATAAACCTATGAAATTACTGAAAAAGCAGAGGTATTAATGTGGAGAAGCCTGACACTGAGATTTGTTAGGCTCTGTAACTGTTTCCCAAGGTTAATGATAAAAATACCATCCATCATTTAGATCTTTTAAACTAGTCAAAGCACTAGAAAATATTGCACTTTCAGAAAGCAATGTTCTATTATCATCAGGAAGATGGGCTGGATGACCTGATGAATCTTTTCCACCTTTGATCTTTTGTTCTATTAAAAGCATGGAAAAGTTTTTTTGTTTGGTTTGGTTTGGTTTTTTTCCCCCACTAGTAGAACTGCCAGATGTGGCTTGTTAGGAGGTAGAGTAGGTAGAATTTTATTCCAGACAATTCTGAAGTTATGCCTTTATTTCTGATCCCTTTTAGAGAAGACTTTTTTCAGTATGCCTTAATATTCCCTGTTGTAAATATTTGAACTCATCTTTGAAATTCCAGCATGTTCCATTAGCCCCTCAGCAGAAGACCAGTAGCTTTCCTGACAAATTACAAGAATGCTAATCTATCATTATCAGTACAATGGACAGACACTCATCAGAGATAGTATCTGGTAGAGAATCAGTGTAGAGATAGCTTCATGGCATTCTAGTCCGTTCCTGGTTTTGAACTTCAGTACAAGAGACAATCAGTGCAACAGATTTAATCCCCATTGGGATTTGCCATGAAAGATAAAGCAAAAACTTGCCACAATAGTCATCAGCTGGCTCTGAAAGCTCTCCCAAGTGCAAAGAGTAGACCTGACACAGGGTAAGACTGGCTTCTAGCAAAGGATGTTAGGTGAGTAACTACTAATGGCAGAAAAATGGTTTCAGAAGAAGAAAAATAAAATGCTAGGTCCCTCTCTTGCCATGAACCTTTACCATAAGTATAATTCTGAGAATGGTTTGGAATAATTCACTCTCAGGTGCCTGTACAGTAACATGATGGGACTTCACCACATCATCTATCTAAGAGAAAATTTTCTCCCTGCATCAGAGTTATAGGTGGTTTGGTTCAAAATTCCCACAGAAAGGATAACATCTTCCATTTAGTACTTTAGATTTTTTTGAGTCATTTTAAAAGATGTCCATAGGAATCTAAGTGGTTATTTTCAAAGTGATAGCAGTCTTTAATGCAAAAGGCATCAAGAACCAGCCAAGGCTGAGGTACAGCTGTGTACACTGTGACTTTTTCATTTGGGATAAAAGATTTCCCAATGTGTACAGCTGTGTTTACAGATTTGCTTCTATAAAAAAATGTAAAACAAGCTAACAGTGAGACATCATCTTTGCCTGGATTGGCAGAGTTAAATCCTGATTTACAAAGCTGGCATCCTTTTACACAGCAAACTACCCACACCAGCACTCCCCAGCCTACTTGTATCAGATGCTTCTTCCCTAGGCATCCTTGCTTTTCTCTTTCCTCCACTTTGGAAGAATTTACCTAACAGTAATTGCCACAAATCCAAGTGTTCCTCCCTAACTACCCTATGGGAAGAAGAATTTCTTTAGAGTCACTTTATTGTCTACCAATAATTTGCCAGAATTTGGTTCCCACAGGTTTTCTTACTGGCTTTGAACCATTACACACACCTGCATCTGGCCCCAACCCTTGCCCGGCAGAAAAGGAAACACTTTATCCAGATCCATTAAAAGTTCCAGATCCTCTTTTCCAAAAAGCTAAGTACAGTGACTACATAGAAATACATCAGTCAGATAAGGATCACCTGAACACACATCATACACAGTCTTGCCATGTGCACATAACCAGACAGGTATCATCAGGAAATACCTCTTCCAGCTCCCACAGCAGACCAGTAAAGGGCTGTGAATGCCATCACTATTGTCCCTTCTGGAATTATCTCTGTGTTGTGTTGCTTGGTCCACAAATCAGCTAGGCTGACAGAAAGGCTGGGCATCCTGAGATAGCAGTTCCATGATAAGGAGAAGGATTCAGTGGCTGTGATGGTTTAATGAGTTGCTAGGACAGCTTTGAGAAAAAATTGTTTTTCTTCCAACAGAGAGTTCAATAAGCCAGTGTGTTGGTTTTACATGGCCTAGTTTTTGGTAGCTGGGTGGCCCACAGAGGTGGTTTCTGTGAGAACCTGCTGGAAGTTTCCACCATGTCTGGCAGAGCCAATTCCTGATGGCTTTGAAGATGGGCATGCTGCCAGCCAAGGCTGGACCAATTAGAGAATGGTAATGCCTCTGTGATAATATATTTCAGAAGAAATCACAACTAAAGTAGTGGGGTGGTTTGAATTCAAGCTAGAGAAGAGAGGTGAGAACCTATGAGGGAAACAGCATGGCAACACCAAGATCAGTGGAAAAGGAGGGGGAGGAGGTGCTCCAGGTGCCAAAGCCAAGATTCCTCTGCAAGCTGTGGTGAGACCATGGTGAAGCAGCATTCCCCTTCAGGCCATGTGGATCCACGGGGGATGCAGAGATCCACCCACATCCTGTGGGGATCCATGGGGAATGCAGAGATCCATGGACCACCTGTGGGTATCTACAGGGGATGCAGAGATCCACCCACAGTCCATGGGGATCCACAGGGGATGCAGAGATCCACCCACAGGCCATGGTAAGCCATGGGGGATGCAGAGATCCACACACAGTCTGTGGGGGAGGTGTCTATGCTGGGGTGTGTGGATGCCTGGAGAAGGTTGTGATCTAGTGGGAGAGCCATGGAGAGAGGCGGTGCTGCTCCCAGGCCGCACCTGGAGCAGACTGTCCTTGAAGGACTGCACCCCATGGAAGAATGAGCCATGCCACAGGAGTTTTGGGAGGACTGTGTGCACATGGGAGAGACTCACATTAAAACAGTTTTGGGAGAACTGCTGCTCGTGAGATTTGGAGCCATACTAGAGAAGTTCATGGAGAACTGTCTCTCATGGGATGGACCCCATGGTCTCACTGGGGAAGGACTCCTCTCCCAGAGCAGTGGAAGAAAATCTCCGTGATTATGATGAATTGACCAAAACTCCCCTGCCATTTCTCACTGCACTGTCGCTGGAAAGAAGGGAGGGGTTGGGAAGGAAAAAGGTTTTTTAAGGGCTTATTTTTACTTATCATCATCCTCATCTGATTTTGTTAGTAACAAACTCACTTTCTATTACTAAGTTGAGGCTGTTTTGCCCTTGGAGTGTTTTGTCCCTCCCAGTCCTTATCTCACTCATTAATCCTTCAATAAATTGTTCTCTCCTCTGGCCAGCTGTGGCAGAGGAGGGTGAGTGAGCAGCTGTTGAGGGTGTCTGGTGTTTGGCTAGGGTCAAACCACGACAGTCAGTTATGGCACAGCCCCCAAGGCAGGAGGGACAGAGGGAGGGAGGGACAAGGACAGCATTTTCTGATTCCCCAACATGACCCATGATCTAAGATCCTTCTGTTGCTCCTAAGGTCTTTATTTCTTCAGCCTCGGCCCTGTGCCAAAGAAATCCACTCATATTCTGCTTGTTCCCATTGCACAGTTAGTGCAGAAACAGAAAGTGAATCATGGGGCAGAGTTTTCCTATGTCTGATTGATAAGATGGCTTACTTCTCTGAGGATCAGGAATGAATGAAAGCCTGGAGTACACAAGCTGTGACACTCCAATACACAGTGAATCATTCACAGCAGCTAGTACACCTTGGAAAGGCAATATCCAACCCCGTTCCAGGCTCAATGTTACAGCATTGACAGGACCAGGAGAAATAGCTTTTAACATCTCTGAAGGCAGAGCTGTAAAACACTGAGATGCTTTTACTATGACAGGGACAGATTAACAGAGCACTCATAAGGGTAAATCACACCTCCCTCATTTCCTGGGGTGTTTTGGGAAGGCTGAGAAGGAAATGTGTGAAGGAGGAGGATGGAAGTTAATCTTGATCAGTCACTGATTTTCCAAAGGGTCGCTTTGAAGCTGATCCTGGTCGCTGTTGGCAGTTGCAGCTTCACAGTGAAGGATGAACTCAGGGATCAAGGCCCAAGGCTTAAGGCAGTGGTGAGGGCTTGAGTCCAGATTTCACCAACAGCCAGATTTCACTAGTGTAACAGAGATTAAGAAGAAAATCTGACACAACCTCTCATGTCATGTTCATTGGTTGGGTTCCCTCTTCTGGGGGAATTTTAGCCAGTACAATGTGACGGCTGCGTTCCTGCCAAGGATGAGACTGGAGCTGCTGATATTGCAGCAGAAGCATCTGTGCTTCATACAGATGGCTCTCACTGTCCTGTAGACCAGTGAGATTTGAAAATTGGCCCCATGGCAAATTTTTCAACAATGGGGGCTGTTCCAGCTGCTTTCATCTAGCACAGCCCTGACACGAGCTACAAAGTCAAAAACCTCTTCATTCCCACACAAATCTTTGTCTGCCCCCTTTAGCAAAATCAGTGAAAGCAGTAGTATTAGAACACCCTATTTTAACAAAATATTTTTCCCTCAAACACTGGAAATGCACATTTATCTATAGCTATTTTAGCTCCATTTTACTTCTCAGCATCAAACCCTACAATTTCTCTTCCATTTCTATATACTGTGCTGCACAGCTGACACAATGCTAACCCCATGCCAAAGCACAAGCTGTAATAGTACTATCAGACCAGCATTTCAGAGAGTTTTTCCTCACTAACCTGTGCTTGACCTCTAATTGATAAACAGCAAAATGGATCTGATAGTAGGGTGATGCAGAGGCCTCATATCTCTTTATAACTTCAACAGATTGCCCCTAAAATTGAGATAAAGTGATACCAGACCACAGTGCCTGATATGAGAAAACACATTACTTAGCACAGAAGCTGAATGCTGAGACAGAACATGGAAGGATTACAAAAGTAGACGAAAGACAAGAGAATGGGAACATAAATGTCTATGTTGAGAATCATGGTTGATCTGTCAGAATTAGCTATTCAGTTGTATACAGATTAAAGCCACCTTGTTTGATTAGTCTCAAGGTTTACCAGGGAATTTATCCACACAATTCATTAATTTCAATGAGCATGTTTGTAGCTAACTACCTTTGTTGACTATGAAAAAGTGTAGGTCTTGATATGACATATTTTTTCCCATGAGCTTCTCATGCACTGAGAGCAGCAACAATGAAGAGAAGTGTTTCTACGTGTGAGATTAACCAAAGGGGGTGCTTAATATGGTGATTTATTTTCAGCTGCTACTGCTCTTATTAAGAAGAGGATGAATATAGAAATATTATTATAAATAGAAGGCCACGTTCATGACCATGTGCTGTGAGTCATCACTGTTAATTATTCAGATGTATTTTAAAAGATACCTGGGGATTTGCAAAAATGAATGGCTGTAGGATAAAAGTTTAGCTATTTAGCAATTTTACTGACATATATGCATATGTCTAGATAAGTATCTATTTGGTTTTCTTCTGTTTGCAGTTTCTCTCTGTAAATAAAGAGGAGGAACTGTGTCACATGTTAGAAGTGACTAGTCACACGATGCAGTGAATAATGAACTGTGCCTGTAAACCAGCTGACAAATCCCCCATGCTAAGCTTTATTGTATGCAAACTATTTGTCAGGTGCTTGTGACTAACATGGATTTTTCTAGTAATCATGACCAGCTAGTGGACAGCAGACTAATCCAAAAAGTGATGGTATTTCTAATGTGTAGTATTCTTAGAATAAACTGCTTTCACAGCTTTATTAGCTACACATGATCAACTAGGGGAGTGTTTTGTTTTGGTGCTCATTTTAGTTGTTGAGTGTGAGTGGGTTTTAAATTTTTTTTAATTTTTTTTTTTTTTTTAATAAGGGCAGTGGCAACTTCATACAGAAAGAGTGAGAATGTACAGGAGTAAGGGTCCACATTGAGGTTGGGTATATCAAATCAAGGATCACCTCAGGAATTTTTTTTTAAATATCACTTGTCTTCACTCAGCTTGTTTGCTCTAGGAGACACAATCCTCTGTTTTGCTCATTATTTCTCCTGGCTACCATACCTGTAGCAAGTGCCAGGATTCTTCCTTCAGAGAACAGCCAAGCTGAGCTTTGTCTCAGATGTGCCAATATCAGAAATAAATGATAAAAATAACAATAAGCAAAAGCAAAGTCATACCACCTGCTATCAACTATTGTAGAGTCTGATAAGCTGTGTGCACCTGTTGGTGCATGGACAATGCATGGTGCTGTTTGCATGGTGCATATTTTCTCTGCAATTACAGGACAGCCAGTGCTTTTGAATGTATAATTCAATGAAGGATTTGTTGAAATCCAAGACCACTAGCATTAAAATCCTGAGCTTCTTCAGTGTTTATAAAAATCACCCTTGCTTTTACATTTGTAGAAAAAGTGTTTACCAAAGGACCAGAATTACTGTTGCTGCACAACAACAATGGAGCTCAGGGAAGGATGATGTGTAAATACCAAATCTCTGACCCACATCCTCCTTTCTCAGCTCCATACCTTCTCCAGAACCAGCAAAGAGGAGGTTTTCATGCATAAACAGAAGAAAAAAAAAAATCAGCTCTCTTCACAGCTGGAATATTTGCCCATGACCTGAGAGCTCAGTTAGAAAAGGTCTGCCTGATGTACTAGAGATGGAAGAGAGCCTTTCCCTCACATCAGTTGCCTATGTCTGTAGCAGGACTGATCTGAATTCCTCACTGCACTTGGTGTTAGGAATACCACTGTGCTGGGCAATAACTGCTCACCCTGCTAAAATCTCAGGAAGCAGCCCTATCTCCTCCTCCTGATGCACACTGCAAAATGACTCTGCCATGGCTGCTGGCGTTGTTGGCAAGAACGGAGCCTCTACAAAGAGCCATTATTCCCCAGCCAATACAGATGTAATGTGCTGCTTCTTTACAGATCACACTGGCCAATTAAATCTATCAACCAACTAATTAATGCCTTGCAATGAGTGAAGCAACAGGAAAAGAAATGTGTCTTGTTAATCGCCATCTATGTGGCAGATGTCAATAGGCTAAGTGCAATAATGTCCTGTATATAAAATCGTCGGGTGCCAGGTGACCCCCTGGCAGCAGGCTGAGGAGAGCTCTGCTGTGACTCCATTTCCAGAATTAGTGCAGAGTCTCCATGTTCAGTCACCACCAAAAGGAGCTGCTTGGCTTTGCCAAGGCTGCTCCCAAAAGGCTCAGTACAAAGGAGCACCAATGAAAGCCAAATGCAGGAATTTGTGCCGCTTTTTGTCTTTCTTTGTGACCAGAGCAACTGACCTAAGAACTGGTACTCATTACCCTGCCCCTTTGAAATCCGTGTCATTGAGCAGGGGTTACTTCTGGGGCTAAATTCTTGTCTTGCCACCTTGGAACAAATTTGGAAGGTCTCCATGTAAACTAAATGGTCATACTTAGATTCTTATTAAGGAGAAGAGAATTCCTCTCCTGAGGTTTTTATATCACAGAACTTTTTTTCCTTTTTCTTTCTTTCCTTGTCTTTTCTTCTTTCATTCTTTCCTTTGTATTTTTTTTCTTTTGGAAATTATTCATTTGGAATCTTCTAATAATTTTTTGATCAGAACAATCTAGAAGAACCAAATCAGTCTGTAAGTTGCTACAGATTGTTGCTATGAATTATTCCAAAGCCTTTGTGTCAGCATACTGATTGCTTTAAAGTTAAGTGAAAATAGATGCACAGCTTAGAAGAGCCATAAAAAACCCTCTACAAGAGCAAAGACATTATTCATCCATACCATTTAAAAAATGTACCTTGTAGGTACATGAGTATGATTAGTGAATAAGAATAATTGCAGCTCTGACAGCTTCAAAATTGTGACACATACATGCAGTCAACTGTCTGCCAATTCCTTAAATAAACTGATTGTCTAGAAGGAAGCTTTTCTGATTAGTAATAGAAGATTCAGGTAAGGATTTTCCTTTTTTTAATTTTTTTTTCTTTTTTTTTTCCTTGCAGGTATAAGGAGTTGATTTGTAGTCAAATTTTATAACACTAACCAAATCAAAGCACTGTTTCAAATATTTATTAGAATTGTTACTGTGGATGTACCCTTATTCCACAGTGAACTGTTTTATAATTTATGGTTTATAATTGTATAGATTCTCAGTGTGCTGTAGCCAGACTTTGTTCCTCTCTCTGCCAGTCGACTCAATTGGTTGCTATCTCTTCCATGCTAAATTAGTGCTTATTAGTTCTGATAGATGGTATCCTTTCAAGTTGTTGCTAGCTTCACTTTGTGGCTGGGTTAGGAGGAAAGTGTTCATCAGAACCGGGGCTGAAAGCAAGCCCTTGGATGCAGATTTTTAACTCATGGCTGTTGCTGGCTGTTAGACTGCTCTGCTCATTGATGCTGTGCCATGGATGAAGCTGGGACCAAGAAAAGTGTTGCAGATGTTCTAAAGCAGATGTTCTAAAGCAGGTGTTTCAACCCAGCCTTGCCAGCTGCCGAGTTACTTTTCACCTAACATCTGAAAGCTGCTCAGCAACCTCAGTGAAGGAAGCCAGCCTTTGTGAAGAAGTCACTGTGACTAGAAATGTCCTCTTAGTTCTTCCAGGCATGTCAACAGAATGGAGTGGCTCAAGATGAAGGGAAGGGTCAAACAATCTTGTCACTACCTGCATGGTCCTCCCTGCTTGGGGATGCAAATCAGTGACCAGATCTTCACTTGCAGTGGAGCTCCAGCATCTAAGGTATGTGGTGACACTCACCTGTAGATGTGATAATCTAGAGTTGTCTCCCAGAACACCAAAGGATGGTCCATCCCAATCTATCTAGGAGAAGCTGAGTGAGTCATTGCCTGCAGGTACCTGTGTCTGTGCCCTCACTGGAGTGAGAATGACAGCTTAACCTGGATACAAATTACTGCAGGGATGAAATTAGATGAGATCAATCCTTTCCCTGTGATTTTCTTTACCAAACATCCCAGCAAAAGCTGTGGCCAGCATCGCTGGTTTCAGAGCGAAAAAGCAAGACATTTGCCCCAAGGAAGGTTCCTACATGTCAGTGTTCATGGAGAAAGTGTACAACTTGCATGAAGATTAGGTTGAAGCCCTTCAAAAGTAACTGCCGTTAATACTGAATATTACTGTCTTCTTCTTTCAGATTGTACAAACAATCTGTTTCTGAATTTCGTGACAATCTTTAAAGTTTATCTGTTATGGTAATGAATTCCTCAGGCAAATGGTGCATTGTCTAAGGAAATAATCTCCTTGCATAATTTTTTTTTTCTGAATATATTTGTTATACTAATTAAAGGGTTTCACTTCCCACAATGTTTTCTTTTAATGTTAGCTTGAACTCTGCAGGTTGGAGACAGCTGCTGCATGCATAGAGGAGTGGGCTAATCACAGGACTGGAATTAATGAGTTTATTAGTTCCTCAAAGCATTTCCAATATGAATTTCCCAGAAAAGGCTCTTCATTAAGCATTTATTTGCCTCTCGGTTTTGCTCAATCTGTACACATTTTAGATGCATGTACATGTATTTCTGTGTCAGCCCTGAACAAGGACTGACATAAATCCATTTACCAGCTAGATTTATCAATGTAAGAAGTCTGTCTTTCAGAGGAGAAATCAAGACCCTATAATATTGTTCTGTGAGTTTAGTGCAAATTGACTACTGTGACACCTCTGAAGTGCTGGGAGATCCTCTCAGAAAAGGCCCAGTTTGATGTCCTGAGATTACAGTGAGAACCAGTTCAGCTGGTTCACTGCCACAGATTAAACAGAGACTGGTATTTGTTTTCCTTCACATGAATGTGTTTAGTGGGGCTCAAAATCGATCAGGAAAGAGATGTATGGAGCTAAAAGACAGAATCTTTTTTGTTGTTGTTCTTTGGCTGTGTTGGGGATTTTTGTGTTAGGAAAAGTCTTTTGGCTTTGAAACCTGCCTGCCTCAGCTGTCAGAAAAAAAAATTGACATTCGGCAGGGAGAAATTTTCAAGTTAGACATAGAAATTAATCCTGATTAAGTTTATTAGAGTTGCAAGAAGGACACATATTTATTCCATGCACTCTTTAAAGGAATTTAATTGCTGTGTGTTCTGGTGTGGTTTTGTTTTGTTCCTCCCAGCTTTCTAAGCTTCAATTTATATGACACAAACCAATTACCAAACGGTGCTGCCTTAACCTTTCTTTGTGCTGATCCACTCAAGAGCAGAGATAGTCACTCTTCAATAGATCATTGTGCTTCCAGAAGAGCTGTTGTAAACCAAATGAGCTGCACTCTCTGCCCTTCAGCATCTTCTGGCATTGCTGATAATGGGCTTTCACCTTCCCCTGGCTGCCGTATCTCTGCCACTTTTAGCATTTAGGCAGATAATCCTTGGGGCGGGGTCCTACACTTAGAGTTGACAAAGGCACAGAGGGGTGTTTCTACTTCATGGAGCAGTGGAAACTGAACGGGAGAAACCTCTGAATTTAGATTTAGAACCCATGAGTACTGAATAAGCTTGAGGCAGCCGTGGTACAGCTGCACCCCAAAACAGCTCCCAGTTCTGGATGAAAGCACCTCTCAGTCCCCTCTGAGCCTGCATGGAGCTGCTTAAAGGAACCATATCTGAGTTTACATCCCTGAAAGAGGGAGGTGTCCAGGAGGCACATTGTCCTTGGCACCCACCCAGGCTCCAGCCTGCCTGCAGTGGGGCAAGAAACATCACTCATGGCTGAATTCGTCAAGCTGCCTAGGAAAACAGAGACAATCAGGAATATGAGGATTTTTATTTTATATGACTGTTACAAACCCTTGAAAACACAAGTTGCTTCTCATTTATGTGCCATCTTGACCTAACTCAGGCTCTGGGATGCACATTTCTATGAAGAAGTCTCTGTGCAACACCTTTGCCATTCCTGAAACAGAAGAACTGATAAGAAGGCAGCAACCGAGTTTTTTCTGGGGCATCTGGCTGACATTTCATCACTCTTTGATCCAGAGAGGGAATGCAGGATAAGCAAAAAGGCAGGTTTTCATGTCAGTAGAGTCTGGAGGAGGGTTTTTGGAGGAGCCTTCGGGCTAGTTTCCTCCCCCCACATTCCTGTCCCTGTTATGGCTTCAGCAACTCAAACAAATGGTCGGACACACTTGAGTGCACAGCCCTGCAGTGCAGAGGGGATGCTGCCCTCATCATGACTCTTGTGTTTAGGTATTTTAAGCAGAAGGAGGGGTTGGGAAGGAGAAAAGAATGAAATAAGAATGTGTGAACTACTTTTTCTTTCTCTTTTTGCTTAGTGAGACTTTGTTAGAAGAGCTGTCAGCTGTGCACATTGTTATGCCACACTACTAATCTTTCTGCATGGACAGCAAGGTCCTGCTCCAAACACTCCTAAAGATCCAACTGGAGCCTTATGATCAGCTTTCCTCAAAAAACTGATCATGCTAACTTTATGGGACTGACTGGGGTTAGCCCTTGGGAACTCTCTACCAAGACACTGCAATCCCCACATAACTCCATGTGTGCGAGTGTGTCTGTGTGTGTGCTCTGCACCTGCAAGCAATTTATCAGGAGTACTCTTCACAAGCTTCTAGGAACACAGACATCGTGTGATGAAGTTTGAGTGCTCCTTTGTGCTCCACTGGGTCTGGAGACAGAGAGGACATGTGCCATTGTTTCAGATTTTCAGTTTTCTTCGCAAAGAGAGGTAACAAGTCAGGTTTCACATGCAAACAAGGATTCTTTTCTCTTGCTTCTTCCCTTAGCAGCTGAGCACTGGACAGATACTTGAGTGAAAGGACAGGCTCAGTTTGCCAGGGAACCAGTTGAAATCTGAAGTTATTCAGTTGAAACCAATAAAGAGATAGATCAAAATTTGGCCCTGTGCCTGGCTGTGGGCTCCTTTCTGAATAGACTACAAAAAAATAGCTGTGGATTGCAGACCACGTCTGCAAGAGAAAGTGGAATTTACCAGTGAAGAAAACTTCTCATTTATAAAGCTTTTGAGCAATTTACTTTGAGATATTTGCAGCGCCTTAAAAAAAAAAAAAAAAAAAACCAAAACAAAAAACAAAAAACCTCAGCTGTAATGAGCTTATGTGTTAAATGAACAAGTGTGGAAATTAGGACATGAGATATTTGCATAGCAGCCAGAAGATAATTACTGGTGATAGTCCAAGCTGAAGAATAGTATCTATTGTTTCCAGAAAACTAGTTTCCATAAAACAACATGAACTTCCTGTACTCAAAACACTCACATCAGCAATGCTTACAATGTTATGTAGCAAAACTATTAGCAAATAA
>VWZN01007038.1:408867-432600 GCA_013396955.1 Regulus satrapa
TTTGAACATTCATCCTTAAAATAGAATACTCCATGCATATGATATGGCCCAGAAGCACAGCTTTGGGAGAGCTGTGAGATGGGAAAGCTTTTGCAAGTGTGCAGATTTTCCTCCGGGTGGATGCACTTGTGAAGATTGCACCCCAAGAAAGACTAGAAACTAAGTCTTTTAGGGGAATCTACATGGCTTTGCTAGTGAGAAGCTCCTCTTCCTGACTGAATTGAAAGACTGTTTTAAGAGTGAGATATCTTTGAGTTTTGTCCTCTCTACATTGTTAGGTTGGTGGGAAAGGAAAAAGGGTGTTAGGGGGGAAGAGAAGTGATTTAAAGGTTTCATTCTGATTTCCATAAACCAGTGTAATTTGCCAATAAAAGTTTTCTTTTTTCTTTTGAAGTTTGAAGCCTGTTTTGCTCTTTCTCCTAGTCCTATCTCACAGCAAGAAATAAGTAAGTGATTCTAACAAGTGCATAGAAATTTTAAATACCACTGAAACCAGAACATCTTTTGGTGCTTTGGCCAGGAAATTAATGTTAGCAAACAAAAACCTCTGCACAAAATAAGGTTTCTGCTTGATTACGGACTCAAACTGCTACAATAGGCTAAAGAATTAGGATATTTCTGCATTCAGGTATCACACATTTGTTTTTTGCACAGTGGCCCATCTTCATCAGAGTATAGTCCCACAAAGATTTTAGATCACACGGGTACAAAAACATTCCTAGAGAATAAGAACTGCAGTACTTGGTCCCATATTTGGTTCTTTCTCACGTGTTCTAGCCAAAAGAGACAAAATTCAGCTGCAGATGCTTCTTCCTCTTCCTTCTTATTCAGGTATGTTCCCTCAGACAACATGGGTATTGTGGGCCAGCTTTTGACCTGGAGAAAGGAATGGAGAAAGGTAATTTTGTGCCACTCAGCCACAAAGAACCCAAGATAAATTCCTCAGACAGCTTTTCTGATCTGAGATACAGTGAGCCAGCCTGTGGGAGATCCTGAACAGAGGTTAAAGAGGGCTTCAGTTAGTCTGGCAGACAGAACACCCACGTCCCTTATGGAGATATGCTGGTGTCTCAGCAAGGCAGCTGAAATGTGTTGTTTGAATAATGACAGCTGTTAACATGAAAACAAATAAATACTGGATGTGAATAAATGCAGCATGTAAATAGATGAAAATGTAAACATCATTATCAAGGTGTATAAGATTCTATAATGACATTATGGGAGTATTAGGGCAAAGAAAATTGGTATTTGATCAAGGATAGGAACCAACACATTGAAACAGGAATATTGGACACAGTGGCCCAAGGATTTAATTGTTCTTTACTGGACACTGCTTTTTCATGGTTCTGCTCCTTTTATGCTCTTTGTGTCAGAGGGAACTTTAACCCCTCTGATTGCATCTTTGCTCACATTCTCTCTAGATGGACACAGGCTGTTGAAAGTGGAAGACAGATTTTTGCACTATCCACTTCTTCATTCAAATTACCCTTAATTCTATTGAAAACTGAGGTCTAAATAAAGGTGGAATACAGCCTGAAGAACTGCAATAAAAATGCCTAAGGACTTCTGCAGGATGTTAATTAACCTGGCTCTTGTGGGGAAGATGTTTGATAATTCAGTGAATATTTGAGCCATTTCAACTTTACAAGAACTCAATGGTTTTACATGCCATACTCTGTGGAAAACTCCCACTGGATTTCACCCTCTAATGTCTATAAAACAAAGGCAGTGCTTATCCTTAGCACATAAACAATAAACAGGAAATGCTCTTATGGGATACACATTAGTTCCCACAATAAAAGAGCACAAATCAAATCCAGCAGCTGAAGAGCAAATGAGTGAATGATTATTTTGGGCCTCTAATGAAATGATATTATGAAATGCCTTAGACAGATTGATTAGAGCTCAGCTGACTGACAAAACTGCCTGTGCTGTCCACCATTATAATGAATCTACCTAAACTATTTCCTTGAGTGTGTGCACTGGTGTATGCATCCCTATGCTCGTGTGTCTTTGTGTTTCACAGCAAATTATTCATTGCTGTTTCTTTATAGTGCAAAACACTGTCTAACTTGTACAGATCTATGCTTTAGAATTAGCTATGAATATACTCTCTGGGTAGGACTCCTGCAAGAATTCATTTCAGTATATCTGACAGTCATTTCAATTAACACATTTATCAGCATATTTACAACATGCAGCGTGAAATAAAGATCCTGTTAAAGAAGCAAGCTGAATCAGGCATCTCAGATTAAAACCAGTCAAAATGAAATCATTACCACAAGTTAATATTGAAGCTAAAAGCACAGTAAGAATAGAAATGAAGATTGGATGTTTATACCATTAAAGAGGATATTCAGAGAAAAAAATATCAGGATTAAAAAGAAAGCAAGATCAAGATCTTTTGCTATATAAATGTTATTTGTTCCATTTGCTTTAGCAGAACTCTGCCTACAGCCATTAGTGATGGATCTGACATGCAGTCTTAGAATCTGTAAAGATCAAGGTTTGGAAATAGTTCCTGGAAAAAAAATCTGCATGTGGGTTGGAATAATTAAAGGCAACAACTGAGGCTAAGAAGTGGTTGACTAGGAATCATCCTCATCCTAGCAGAACAGACCTGGGATGCTGAGTGACAAGGAGCTGAACATGAGTTTTGCCAATGAGTTTTATAGTGAGAACTGTCAACTGCACAAAGGGCTGTGTTGGCAAAAACACAGCTGAGAGTCTGAGCAAGTGGATTTCCCCCTCTGCTTTTTACTCGTGAAGAGAACACATCCAGTCTACTGAGTTCAGTTTGGGCTTCACAGGATAACAAAGTTGTCAATGAGCTAAACCAAGCTCTTTGCTTGGATGGTTAGGTACCAAAGCATATGATGGACAAGATGAGGCTTCAGAAGCCAAGCTTGTTTAGGCACCAAAAAAGAAGGCTAAGGAGAATGATGTTAGTGTTTTCAACTACCTAAAGAGAGTTTAAAAAAGAGATGAATCCAGATTAAGGGCTGGCAGATGCAGGATACAGCAAATGGAAACTAGAAATACCAATTAGCCAGAAGGGAAAAGTTCTTCAGAGTGAGGGTAGGCAAACATTACATGAGACATCCAGAGAGGCTGTGCACCTTCCATCCTTGGAGATATTCAATGCAAGGCAGCACAAAGGCTTCAAGGAACCTGATACAACATTGATGCCACCCTGCTTTGGCCTCTGGAGTTCCCTGTCAATCATAGCTTTGTAAGATTTTAGAGAAGAATAGAAATGAGGTGTAGGGACAAAAACAGAAATGTCACTGCACTAAATGAGATTCAATAACCAAGGAATATATAAGGAAGACAGAAAAGAAGTGCCTAAGTTGAATACTAAGCCAGGCCTAAAGAATTGTCGTCTGGTTATAATAGGCTTAACAAAGACAAACTTCATCTCTCTTTGGAAATCAAAGCCCTGCAGGCTTCTTGTAGGAGGTAATTGAAGACAAGAATAACCTTGAGCTCCAGTCACACTGTACTTATTCATTGCTTATTTAAGACATAGCAACCTATTGTATATTGCTGCAATTTGTATAGCTAATTATATAGAACTTCAGTTACACATTGTGTCTAATTGCTGGAATATACATCCTCTGAAGCCATTAGGAGTGCTACCACTGACTCATTTGAAGAGTCTAATTTAGCCAGCTGAATTATCTGACTCATCTTAGTAGGCTCATCTCAGCAGGCTTTTCTAATGTTGCCCTTTGGAGGAGCTTGTCTCTGTACAGAGAGCCTGGGGAGACTAACCTGAGGGGCATGCTCAGAGCTCTGGGAATGCTGCCCTTTCTTTCCTCCTTGATAAGGGAGGGATGGTAATAATTGCATATGTTCACATTTGATGTGAGAATCAGTTGATGTCAGAGCAATTTAAATATAGAAATACTAAAAAATCTATTCCCTTCGTCAGAGCATAAAAATGACCTTGTTGAGAGATTGGAAGGATGAATTGGAAGAAATGTTGCTGACCACTAAGAAGCCAGATTTTCAGCAATATCAATTAATATGGTGTTTTCAGGGCTGTCTGAATACCCTGCCAATAAAACAGTGTTTAAAGGAAGTCCAGTTAATTAGGGTTTGTGGAAACCAGAAGATAGGCAAAACTGCTATAATAAATATTGAAGTACGGAAGCGAATCTGTTGTAGGATGGCTTCAGTGAATAAGGGAGCTGTGCTGAGTTTTCCTCTTTGTGATTTGTGGTCATTGAATAGTTACACAGGTACCCAGGAGGCTTATGAGGCATAAAAATCTTTGAAGAAGCACATAAAATAAAATACAAATTCTAGAATATTCATGGCACAGAAAGGTTTCTGAGGTCAAATACACCTGCTGAAGCTTAGTCATGTATTCTACACAATAATATACTCTATATTCTTAGAGATATTTTGTATATTTTATTCCACTAAAATTGTTGCTGTACCTTTATGGTAACAAATAGGGCAGGAGAAGAGGCACAAATATTTCATTAATAGGACATAATTACCACTTTGGAGAACAAATGAGAAGTATGAAGAAGAAAAAGTTACAGATGGGGAAAAAGGTATGAGAGAATTGGGTCATGGAAGATATTGCTGATAGTGTCAAAGAGAGCTGAGGGTGGAGTGCTGGTTTGGAAGAGGTCATTACAGTTAGTGCAGCATGAAAGGAGCTGAAGGAAGGGATTAGGAAGGGTCTGGCACCATCAGAGTCTGACTTTAAGTACTGCATTTAGCATGTGCAGGGTTCAAAGGAATGGAATTTGATAAATTAAAACAAAAGCAGACCTATATTTTGTGAAAAAATACACTTTCTGAGTGGAGAAGGAGCATGAAGGAGGGAATGAGAATAGGATGAAAGGCAGACAGGCAATAGATTGGGATGCTGATCATAAACAAAGCACTAGGGGTTAGATAAAGTAAGAGCTCCTGAAGGGAGGAATTGCTGGTTATATTTTATCTGATATGCAATATCTGATCTGCAATCAGTGAAATCTTGTGTGGAGAGCAAAGTAGAAAAGAGGGCTTAAGAAATGACCTGCCACCAGGAATGTGTGATATACTTCATGTGAATGAACCTCAGTAGGCTTCAGCAGAGAAGGAAAGTGAGGGTAAGCATTAAAAGAAGTAAACTCAGAGCTGAAGAAGGACCCTATTGAAATTACTGCTGGGACAGCCATGCTGGAGCCACCTTGCTCTGTGAGACCTTCATGGCCTGCCCTTGCTCTGGGTTGTGCCAAAGACCAGATCCTGCTCCCACGGCTGAGGCCACTGAGCTGTATCTCTTTATCTGAGGGGATATTATGCAGCTGAGGACAGTATTATGGCTTGGTGTAAGATTTCCTCCAGGCTTTCAAAACACTAGAGCCACATTGTCACTCAGCAGAGATGGACCTTATTCTACCTGAAGCCGTGCAACTTAGGCACAGACAGGCCAGATGGTCAAAATGATTAATATCTTTCACTTATAATTCACCCTTAAATTTCTCCCTGAAATTCATCCTTGAATTTCTCTGGGTGTCTGGACAGCCTGCTTTGCTAGGGCATGCTCTAAGACAGCCAAGCCCATTTCCAGATGCAGACAATAAGTAAACCCACCTACATTACACAGAAAAAAGGCTTCTGTGATGCAGATTGCAGCAGTCTAAAGATTGTTTTGCCAATTTTGTGTTGGCTCTGGCAAAATGTGTCTCCTGTTAACTAACTTTATTACAGTCTATCCAGATCCCTGCATCTACTTAGGAACTCAGCACCATGGGTGCCAACTTCAGCAACATATCAGCATTTGTCAAGACAGGAGAGCTTTTGCAAAGGCATCACTGTGCACAGACTGAAGTGTGTTGTTATTCATCTTTTTAAATTAGGTTGTCTCTGTTGGCTGCATCCCTGTTATACTCACTGGAGACCTGGTCAATACAGCCATAAGGCATCAGTCAGTTTTTTCTAAAGCAGACACTCACATTTAGGTCAGATGAATTATGCCCCAGGTATTATGGATAATATTGACTGGTTCTCCATAAACAGAGTTGAATTTCACGTAACTGCCTCAAAGGAAAGCACTTACATTTTAGAAATGTCAAGTTAGAAAACAGCATCTCGCTAATCACCCTAACAGTCACTCAGAGATCAGAGTGATAACACAGGTCTTGGGAGGTTCACATAAATTCCCATCAGGAAGTTTAAACTCACAGCTGTACAAATGCTCCAAGAGCATCGATTCAGTCCTGACCTCACCACAAACTTCATCTGCCTCCTCCTGTGCAACTGAGTCACTTTGTTTTTCTACACTTTTGTCCCTCCCATGGGCACAGGGACATCCCACTTCCCAGAGTGTTCTATTGCTCAGGTAGACTGAGAGCTCCTAGTGCATCTTACAGGGCTTAGAACATGCAATCTTGTATTTTATTTCAAACGTCCAGTTGTTACTGTGATATGAGTAAATAACAGAGAAGACACAAGAGTTAGGAGAGCTTTCAAGAATGACTGCACTTTTAACTAAGAAAAGTATGTTTTCATACTGGATTTTGCTCTGTTTTTGGTGTACGTAATTGTTATTGTTGCTGAGAAAAGTGATTTACTTCAATGTTTCCTCTTGTTTAAAAAGAAGAAAGCTTAACCCTTGCTCTTTCAAGAGTAAAAGTAACCTTACAGGGTATAAAATAAATATTTTAATTTGATAAACTGAAGGAGGAAGGGGGAAAAATCATGTCACAGAAGGATAGCAAGGGTTTAATTTCAGGGTAGTGACATCTTCTCTTGTTTCTGCCATCAAATAACTCTGAACTAAAGAAAGCATCTGAATGCAAATGAAGGCAAATGAAATATTGGTGTTCCACATGATGTGCATCATTGTCATCATTGTCTAAATGCCAGGTAGGTTCCCTCAGCACAGAGGCCAGGCAGTGGAAGCTGAGTGCTCCCACACTAGGGGTGGTCCACTGAGGACAAGGTTAAGACTGGTTAAAAACACAGCAGGGAGATCCTTGCATTGCACCTTCCTTCAGTGTCTTAATTGTGGATTGGATTTCCTCCCTCAAAGCTGTCAGGCCACTATACAACTCCAGTGATGGAATTTATTTTATCCCTGTTCTAAATCCTGAGAGAGGAGAAATGTGTGCTGATTAGGTGATAAGCTGTCATCACCACTCTGCTTTCAGCAGAGACATGGAATGCCAATTTGGGCAGGAGAGACCATTCTTCTAGAGCCAAAGCTTTTTGCCTCTTAAAAAAAAAAATTGTCTGTGGACTGCGGTTTCCATGTGTACTCCTGCTTTCCAGAGTAGTAAGTTATTATCTCGGTGTGTTTTTATTTAGGGAAACAGAGACATAGTAAATTGAGTATTTTATTCACCTTTTATTGGGAGTCTAGCACAACAAGGAACGTGTCCTGACCCTCCAAAGCCATCCTTAGGTATCACAGAGACCAGTCAGACTCATGGTTGTCATCTTCTCAGAACTACATCGGTGCCTATCCTGCTGGAAAGATCTTATGGTTTTGCACCTCAGTTTTTACGCATGTTCTGAAATGCAAATCACTCCATGTCACAGCCATTTTTCTATAGGACTTTCTACATTCCCTTAAGCTCAACAAGACAAGAAGTAACAAAGCAACAAAAGGCCCACATAACCTAGAAGTGATTCCTCCCAATGCAGAGTACAAAGTACTTTTTAAAATTAGTCTTCTGATCTGGTAATGGTGTAAATCACTAGCAAGTTACAAAGTGATGGTGATTGTATAAAAAAAAACAAAACAAAACAAAACCAAAAAAACCCCACCAAAATTGGTTAAATAATAAAAATAGAACACATCTCTGAGGAGGATCTTCTCAAACACTGTTCAATGAAATGGGTTTTTGTCCTCTAATTGTGCTGAAAAAATATATCTAAATCTAAACCAATTTTATATACTTTAGAATGGCTTAAATAAAAATTGCTTTTACTAACAAATTATCAAGCAATGTGAAAATGTTGCTATCACATTTATCTGTTTACCAGCTGGAGCCCTAATTGAAATTTGTTCAAAGGTTATAATAGCATTAGGTCATGTTATGCTTACAATATTAAGCAATGATTACATCTGCATCTTTTTTTTTATTGTTTTTTCTTTTTTTTTCATTTATCTGAGAGATATAACCTTTCAAGATTGTAATTCAATTCTGAGTACAATGGAAAGAGAACAAACCAAGTCATCTTACAGAAGAATGTGCAACTGTGTAATTTACATTCCCAACTCTAGGTCTGTTAAATCTGATTGTATTTTGATTTTCTTTCACTTGTCAGTTGTGCGAATTGGTTCTTGAGGCCAACAAGGTGTGCTCACGAGAGATTTGGAGATCTAAAATAACTTTTTACAAAATAGAGATGAGTGTGTATTGTGTTTTACTTTCCCTCTGGCAATACAGAAGGATCACTTTTAACGCAGAGTACTGATAAAGACCACTTTGTATCAGCCGTGCAAGTGAACATAGCCAGAGGTGAATTTTAAAGGGGGCCTCAAATGTAGCTGTAGCTGTGATTCAGAAAAGTGTTTCAGCACATGCCTTCATCATTCATCCCAGTCAGCAAACACACATGTGATTACTCACGGGTTTCGTCCTACAGAAAGGGCAAGTAGTAAGCCCAAAGCAGGACATCACAAGCCTTTGTCAGTGGGAATGACACCAGCTGCTCACTAGTAATACGCTCACTCCAGCAAATGCCTGTACTAAAAGTGTCCTGGCTGCCCTCTTTCTTCAAAATCTTGCTTACCTTGTTATAAAGAATGCTTCCATGCTTTGAAGAACAGGAAAGTAACTCCACAAGCAAAAGCATGGAATAATGAGCCTTAATCTGCTGGAATGAGTAACTGAGAGAGACTGAGCAGCCCCATTCACTCTTCTATGAACTCTGGGAGTCTGGAGGTGTCCATGGCCCAGGAAATCTCCCACATCCAGGTGGGCACAGGCTCACCATTCTGTGCCACCTCTGTGCTCTCAAACAACACACAACAGAAAAGAGAAACTGAACAGGGGCAGCCATGCGAATTTGGTGGCCTTCTTTGCTGGGCAAGTGCTCATGATGATAAATAACCAGGGTTGTGCATTGGTTTTGCATGGCCTGGTTTTTGGTAGCTGGGGGAGCCACAAAGATGTCTGTTGTGGGAAACTGCCAATCCCTGATGGCTCTGAGGATGGGCATGCTGCTGGCCAAGGATGGGCCAATGAGAGAGGTTCGCAGGACCTCTGTGATAGCATATTTAAGAAGAAAATCAAAACAGTCACACGGTTCTGCTTCTAGTCAGAGAAGAGGAGGAGATGAGAACGTATGAGGGAAACAGCATGGCTACACCAAAGTCAGTGGAAAAGGACGGGGAGGAGGTGCTCCAGGTGCTAAAGCCAAGATTCCTCTGCAAGCTGTGGTGAGACCATGGTGAAGCAGCATTCCCCTGCAGGCCATGGGGATCCACAGGGGATGCAGAGATCCACCCACAGCCTGTGGAGATCCATGGGGAATGCAGAGATCCACCCACAGCCCATGGGGATCCACAGGGGATGCAGAAATCCATGGAACGCCTGTGGAGATCCATGGGGAATGCAGAGATCCACCCACAGGCTGTGGGAATCCACAGGGAATGCAGAGATCCACCTACAGTCTGTGGGGGAGGTGTCCATGCTGGGGTGGGTGGATGCCTGGAGGAGGCTGTGATCCAGTGGGAGACCCATGGAGAGAGAAGGTGCTGCTCCCAGGCTGGAGCAGACTGTCCTTAGAGGACTGCACCCCATGGAAGAATGAGCCATGCCACAGGAGTTCTGGGAGGACTGCTGCTCGTGAGATTTGGAGCCATGCTGGAGAAAATAATGGAGGGCTGTCTCCTGTCTCATCCACAGTCTCGCTGGGGAAGGACTCCTTTCCCAGAGCAGTGGAAGAAAATCTTGGTGACAGTGATGAATTGACTAAAACCCCCCTGCCCTTTCTCACTGCACTGTCAGTGGAAAGAAGGGAGGGGCTGGGGGGGAAAAAGGTTTTTTAAGGGTTTGTTTTTACTTCTCATTATCCTCCTCTGATTCTGTTAGTAATAAATTCACTTTGTGACTTTAAATTGACCCTGTATTGCCCTTAAAGTGTTTTCTCCTGGTCCATACCTCATTCATGAACCGATGATTGGGCTTTTTCCCTCTTCACTGCCAGCTGTAGCAGGGGAGGGTGAGCGAGTGACCCTCATGGGTGCCTGGTGTTGGGCCAACATCAAACCATGACAGGGCAGTAGGCTATAGGAAAAGAACAAAGTCATTTATTTCTAAAGCACCTGTGGAAGTGTGAGGCACCCAGAGTGGCAACCACAAGAAACCAAGTCTGATGAGTGTACATGAAGGTGACTGGTATCCTTGGAGAGGTTACAGGAATTGTGTGAATGTAAAAAATTGGCTCAGAAGGTACATTGAGATGTAACATAATCTGCTCCCTTGCCAAGATTAATAAAGGGGTGAATTACCCATAAGACACATTGTCTATAATTTTCTTGCTCTGCTCAGAGCCAGAGGAGTTTAGCAGTTTTCCTGTGTCTAGTTGGACAAACAGCTTTCAGGAACTGAAACAAGACGTGTACAAAATTCAGGGTGGAGTAACAAGACTGGTATAAGGTCTAAAATATACCTGTAGCATACAGTAAGTCTCTGCAAATGAGTATAACCAGTTAATACCACTTGGAGATCAAACATATAGACTGGGTTTCAAAGTGTCTGACCTGATTTCCCTGCCTATACACCAGAAAATTTTCCTTTCCCTCATGACATCTCAAAGCAATTCCTTTTCTGCTGACCTGGGCCAAATGCTCAGTCTTTTATTGCTTTTCTGAGAAGACAGCTTTTTCCCCATTGGTAAATGAGCCTGTGATATCTGTACCATGGCCTACCTAGCACAGGCATTTTCAGTGAGCACAGGCACTAACTCAGTACCCCTCACTGGGGCTGGTTAAATACATCCTTTTCCTCCTTGGGGTAATTGGTCTGCAGTGGCATGATCCTCAAGGGTTATTCTGAAGCAAAGGATTGAGAGGTTTTGGGCAGGCTGTGAGTATCTGCCGGGATGTGATGCTCAGCCCCACCTGCAAAGGCGGTGAAGGACTAATGCCCTATGGGTTGAGGGTCCTCCTTGACTCTGCAAGCAGAGAATTTGTATCTCTGCTTATATGAATTGGTAGCTCTGAAACACCCATGTGAGGACTAAATGTAGGAGGGCAGCAACACTTGATGCACAAGCATCAAGTTCTGTGCTCTTTACACTGTCTTGCCTGCAATGACCTGTGAGATCTGGGTAGGCTGCACAGGACAAATATCTGTTCTGAGAAGAGATCAATCTCTTCCTGTTGACAGCCTGCACTGTCCGGAGGCCACACGAGGATGCAGATATGGGTTAATCCCACATGGGACAGATGCCAGCTAAGGAGTCACAGGAGCAGCCTGCAGTGCTTGCATGGGGAAACCTGGGAGCAGAAAGACTGAAAGTGATGCTGAGATGAGATGAGACAAGTTTCATTGAGGATGAATGTGGCAGCTGGAGAAAGCCATTCTTGTCACTACTTACAGCCATGGCAGACTTTACTGAGACAAGATAGGCAGCAGCAGTGCTGTTACAAATAAACTTGTTCTGCTCTTGCTCTGTATTTTGTACTTGTTCCTAAGCAGTGAAGTTTGGGGTTTTTTTCTCTGTGAAAAAATAGGAGACAGTAAGACTTGAGAGTCATTATTCATCAAACACCTTTTCTAAAGTGCAGGAGTCATTCTTATTTCCAGTCTAGCTTCAGACCAGCTAATGCTGGGATTCAAACCTGCTCATTCTACAACATAAGGTAGTAAACCAGCTGCCCAAGCACTGGTTATGGTGGGGCTGCTTGTTTAGAAAAATTCCTCCTGGGACCTGAACAATCTTCCACAGGTGGAACTTCAGTGAAGTGAGTGCACTGCCACAGAAAAGTGCTGGCTCATTTCCTAAATTCAGAGCAGGAAAAAAAAAAAAAAATCCAACCCAGTCTAACCATCAACATAACACCATTAAAGCAATGTAACAAAAATAACTCTGGCCTGAAGACTTGGAGATTTAAGTGAGACTAGAATAAGCCTTTAATTACTTCCATTTTTACTCTTCAGCAGCGTCAACAGGACTGAAATAGTTCCCTCCCTTCTGTTCCCACTGTGTCAGTAGGACAGAGGATTTACATGCTGCCTTAATGTTGTGCCTCCTTAGACACAACAATACCTCTCCTAGCTTTCTCTCCCCTCCCACAGCAGGCACTCAGCGTGGATCAGCCATACCACAGCCAAAATGAGAGGCATGAAGGTGGGCTTCCTTTTCAGTCTCAGCTCTGTCCCTTTTTTCCCTTCCTTTTTTTGGAGGAGATGCAGATGGCAGTCGCTGCCTTTGCTGTGTGCAAGTGTCTAGACGGGAAAAACTCCCCACAGCTTGTGCAATTTTCAGAGCTGCCTTCTGCTCACCTCCACCTCCTCATTTTCCTCTTTATCTGCTTTCTGTATTCTCCATGTTGCTATTGGTCCTGTGAAAATGAACACATCAAAGCCATAAGTAGTAGCTTTTTTTGCTGCTCCTATGTCCTCTCTCCCCCCTCTTCTTTTCACATTAATATTAATAGCTAATATACCTTTCTTCACTGTTGCTTTCTTCTTGATCCTCAAGGGAATAAGCCTTTTCTTGGACTTTCTGCTACTGTGAATGTTTGCTTGAAGGAATGCTAGGGCATGCTGGGAAGCACAACACCAGTGATGCCTGTGATACAATATTGGGTCAAGCAGCAAAGATATTAAATCTTATTGTACCTGTTGGAAGAATCCAACATTCTTTTATACCTGACACATATGGCTGGGGTTTCTTTCCTTGTTGCTTTCCTAGCAAAAATAGCTTTTTAATCAGTCCAAAATCTCCAAGGAGAAGAAAAAAAATAAATAACTTCTTTCCTATGCCCTCCTTGATGCTTTTCTACAGGGCAGCTGCCTGAGGAGTGAAGAAGCAAGTGCTGCTTCCTGCCTGTTGTCAAACCACAGACACAGATGCACACTACAGGGACACTCGTCACCAGCACCCTCACCACTGCTATTATTTAAAACACTGAGTTAACGAGCTCTCCTGCCCTCCAAGGTTTGCCTGCCTGTTGCTAGTCCCTGGGGCTAAGGGCTGAACTCCTTCCGCCTGCGTCAGCCTGGCTCTCACATTTGTATTCTGTGGTGTGGTTGCGTGTCTGGAGTGCTGAGAAGAAATCCCCCAGGTTTGATTTCACTCACACACGTATAATGGAAAAAGGCAGCCACCGGGAGCATGAAGTCTGTGCTACATGGGGGCTGCATGCAGCCCATGACCGAGGTGCTACCTGGGATTACAGGGTGCCCAGGTGAAGGTGAATTTCCTGATGCCATTGTCACAAGGAACAGGTACCACGGTAATGGTGAAACTGACTGTAACCCTCACAGCGAGTTATTCCAAGCATGATTTCTGCCTAGATGGATGTAAAGGTTATTATTTTAGGTTATTATTCATGTCTTGAGACCACGGATCATCTCCCTTTGATAGCAAGGGCTGCTTTAATGTGCAGAAGCAAAGTGTGCATCTGGGACAGGAGGGATCAGGCACTCAAATGAGACTCCCCTTACACTTCTCCAGTGACATGTGCTGCAACTGGACACGGCCATGAGGAACCCCCTTCCCCCTCCCATGCTCTCCCAGAGCTGCAGTTGATATGAAACCAGTGGTTGTTATGGCCAGTGGAAGACCCCCATGAGCAGCAGTGGTTTGCATCAACTGGAGAAAGGACTGAGAAAGGTTTGGTGCTGGATTGGTGCTGGCTTTCAAGTTGCAGCCCCTTGCTATTTTTACCTTTTCCTTCTCCAGTAAAGCTTTTTGCACAGACTAGCTGCCTTTTAGTCTGGGGAAATCTCTTCTGACCAAAAGGCTGCAGAACTGAAATATGCTGTACTGGCACCCCAGCCATGACCTGGTGGGGGAGGCGAAGAGCAGCACACTAACTTAGGAACAGGAGAGAAACACCAAACACTTATGAAAGCCCATTCCAACCAAAGGAGCTGCAGATGACAGAGACACAGCTCAGGCTTCTTTTGTAGCCTTTTTGGAGAGTACAGAGTCTCACATAAGCACATCCTTGTGTCCAGCAGTGCCAGTCTCACCCATTTCAGCTCCAACCTGCATCACCACAAGAGCTCTAAAGGAAGAATGGCAGATTGTTTACCCCAAGAGTCAAGAGAGTCATTAGTCCAAACAAAGAAAAGGAGGTGGGGAGATCTATTTGCGTGTCATAACCATCAGTTTGATCTTTTAAAACATGTGTGAGCAGCTTCAGAATCTAATGGAGATTCCTTGTGTTTGCAAATGTGAAACCTAAACAGTTTCAGGCAGTGATCAGAGGATGCTTTTGAGATCTCTGCAGGAAATCTAATAGGAAAATTCAAATGAGGTCATGTGCTTTGCTGCTTGTCTACAAGCTTCTCCCAAAGGTCTCCCTGCTCTCCCAGTTTATGAGACTAATTAACCCCCTACACCTGGTTGCCAGGCATGGAATTTTAAGTCATTATAGGGATGTGTGGCTTCCTCAGCAGCACATCAAACTCTTCATGTCACTCCAAGCACTGGAATTTGCCTTGCACTTCTTTGTTCAGTGTTGCAGGAGGTGGTCAGCTATCTGCACATGCAAAAGTTCCACTGAAGGGACCAATTTACAGGCAGTTTTTGGACCAAGAGGGATAAGAATTCCCCCAAGAGGGTCTTTCAGGTTTCTGCAGCACACTGGATCAGGTTTTCAGTTTGAGTTGCCATTAGATGTTTTAAACTACTTCAAATTTCATACACACAATCCTACCTTAACCAGCTCCCCTGAGCAACACGGATGGTGTGTGAGCTTTCTGCATATTCAGCTGGCAAGGGACAGCCTGAAGAATCTACACTGCTCCCACAACTCTTTACACATTCCTCATTAGAGAGACTGGATTGAAGGATTAAAAACACTAACCAGGAAAAAAAAATCTCAGAGCAGCAAGCAGATTCAGGAATCAGACAGGGGCTTTGGCACAGGCTGCAATGGAGGTTGCCCTCTCTGAATTGGTCTTTCCATTGCAGTAATGAATCCCTAGCTATCCTGTGACTTGGTGAAGTGCAGAGGGCACCTTTGCTCACCCCACTGCCCTTTTAGACTCTGTTACACCCTAATGTTCAAGGCTTTTTCATGGAGTTCAGAGGTCACAGAGACACACCTCAGGGGGAGAAGGACTCCAAACCTTCAAATCCAACCTTCTGACTGGATGCTTTCACCACAACATCAATAAGCAAAATTGTGTAAGAAATATTCTGTCTCCAAAGATATGGTATTAGCTTAAAAGTGGTTTCAGACGCTTAGTAGCAGGGCAAATAAGCCCAGATGACAGTCTCTCAAACTTCTTTTTTGATTTGTTTTTTGATTGGCTTGGAGGATGCAGTGCTCAGCACATTAGAGGTAAATCACATGGTACTTATCACAAGTATCTATTTTCCCCACCATTCATTACAAAGGGAATTATGAAGTTGCTCAGAAATATACTAAATTTACACTAAATTTACTGCACTGGATTTTAAGTAGTGTAAATTCCCAGAGCCTGAGCCTGCTTGGAGGAGATGCAGTCTCAGTATTGTCATCCCAAAGAAGAGCAATGGAGCTGGTGAAGGGTCTGGAGCACCAGATATGTCCTCTGCCAAGCAGCTGAGGGAGCTGGGGAAGGGGGGCTAAGACTGGAGTAAAGGAGGCTCACAGTGACCTTATTGCTTTCTGTAACTGCCTGACAGAAGATTATTGCAAGGTGGGGGTCAGTCTCCCATGTAACAAAATGATAGGACAAGAGGAAATGGCCTCAAATTCCACCAGGGGAAGTTCAGACTGATGCAAGGAAAAATTTCTTCATGCAAAGGGTGGAAAAGCACTGGCATAAGTTGCCTAAGTGCTGGAATTACCATCCCTGGAAGCATTCAAAAATGTATGCTGTGGCACATGGGGACATGGGTTAGTGGTGAACAGAGTAGTGCTAGGCTAACTGTAGGACCAATGATCTTAGGGGTCTGTTCCAACCTTAAACATTCTATGATTCTATAGTTCTAATGCAGACAATGCAGACATGAAGCACTCTCTGTCTAAACTTCTCTCTCCACCTTAAGGAGTATTTAGGCCACTCATGTATAATTGGACATGGTAGTTTTGTATTTCAAGAAGAGTCCTTATATACTGGAAATCCTCTCTGTTGCTCTCAGAAAAAGGCATGGAAATCTTTCACTGAATTTCAAGACTGCCTTGTATCATGCAATCATTGCAGCAGCTTTCATGACATCTATTTTGATCTAACTCCACTTTACATTTTGTTGTCCTTTATATTGAGACAGCAGTAGATTTTTCTATGACCAGTAATGCACTGTTAAAGCAATCAAGTGTACTAAAACTATTTTCAAAATGAACAGGAATAGGCCGAATAAAAAGCATGATTCTGAGTAAAAAACTTATTAAATGGCATGCCAGGGTTTTTTTTAACAAATCGGGAGATGACAGCACAAGTTCGGACAGCACACAGTCTATGCAGGTTCCTAAAGATGAACGCTATAGTTATGTGTATTTTAAGTTGACCTCTATGAAGAGTTTGGGGTATTAAGTGTTGACAACCAATCAGAGATAAAAAGTAACATAGCAAGTAACATGCTATCAGAGATAGCAGGTAACTCTTTGGTTTAAAATATCTTCTAGAAAGATATCACCATCCTACAGCATTCTGATGTCATGTTTTGATTAACCAGTTGATTAACAATTTATTTTCAAGCACCTATTAGTCCTGTGACCTGCTGAGGAAAGCATGTACCTTGACTTGGGAATTTGCATCCACAAATCTTGCTTAGTGGTGACTTATCCTTTCTTTGGCTCAGTTTCTGCAGATATAAAACAGGGATAATGATAATGACCTCCTTAGTAATGCCATCAGGGATTTACTAATAAGCTAATCATTATTGGGGAATAAAAATTTATGTGAGGAACCATTTATTAAAGCATCCCCATGGCTTATTCACACTCCAAAAGTGATTTATGAATGAGGCCTTAGAGGGAAGGTTGATGACAAATGCACCAGTTCTAAAGCAGGAAAGATCCAAAACTCATGGCCACAGCTCCAGCAAATAGGTGAGTGTCAAGGCAAAAATGTGCACAAATTCTCAGTAGTTCCTTATCTTTATGTCCCTCCTCAACCTTCCTCAGTTGCTACTTTTTCTGGAGGAGGAGGAGATGAGAGTTATTTCTTTAATCCTTTTGGTGCAAAAGTAGGGGATGCTTCCTTGTTCAGTCCTGTCACCAAATGAGTGGCAAACAGTTCCCCTGCAGCTGTTTGTGCAGTGTTACACCATCAGTAACTAGGGAAAATATGAGGTGGAATTTCCCTGGAACAAGAATATTGGATGCAGGAGGAGAGAGCTCCCTCATATGGCCCGGAGCACACACTGGGACCTTTCAGACCATGACAGTGACAAAGAGTACACAGAAACTTCATCTCTCACCTTATTTTGCTTATACATGGACAATCTGAAATGTTAATAATGTCTTTCTTTTTCTTTTCCCTTCTGCCTATTGAATTCTTTCTGTAAGACTCTTTATCACATATTCCAATTTAAACCTCTACAGAACACCTGGCTTTCTCAGGTGCAAAATTTACTTGGACTGTGAAACTTTGAGATCTGACTGGGTGCCAAATATGGCTCCTACCATCCCCTCAAATAAGGATTTTTATCTTCATGCTTATTTCTAAAAATAGGAATTCATCACTGCAAATTATGGTAAGGTTGCAGTTGAGCATCTGAAGCACAAGTAGTATTCTCCTCCATCCTTCCAGTTGCAGGGAATGATAGGGGAAGAAATAAGATGAATAGCAGCCCAGTACCTAACTCTGACCCTGCTGTCACTGACAGAATTTTGGGTTTTCTGTTCATGAGTTGTACTACATGACACCAGGCCTGCTGGTAACATTGGGTATGCCTGTCTCAAAGACAGAAAAGGAACTGTGCAGGAGATGGCAAGGCTCACTGAAAAAGCTTCAAGCTAGAGTTGAAGGGGGAAAGGGGTAAAACCAGGATCACCAGAGACACGCTTGGCACTATGCCAGTGTTTGAGGGACAGTGTGCTAGCAAAGTCCTTCAGTCTGCTGTCTTGGTGGAGATAGAGATGCAGTTCCACGTGTCAGCAAAGACGCAAGGGTTGTTGATGTGATAGAAACCACAGAAGTTCCTGAGGATGGTCATGTAGGAGTTAGGGTTTCCCACTCAAAAAATATGATGGGATCAATAGCCCAATTTGGCCAACAAGGCCAAGTGGTGAGTCCTGTACTTGGATCACAACAACCTCCTGCAGCACTACAGGCCTGGGGAAGAGTGTCTGGAAAGCTGCCCAGTGGAAACAGACCTGGGGGTGTCGGCCAACCATCTGAACATAAGCTAGCAGATGATGGTGATGTCCAAAGGGCTGAGAAAGCCAATGGTATCCTGGCTTGTATTAGCAATAGTGTGACCAGCAGGGCCAGGGCAGTGATTGTCCCCCTGTACTAGACACTGGGGAGGCCTCAAGTGCTGCGTACAGTTTTGGGCCACTCACCGCAAGAAAGATGTAAAACACTGTAGAACTGTAAAACACTGGCCTTTCAAAGTTTGGTGGTATGAGAGGGGGAAAAGAGGATCTGTCTTTTCACAGAGGCCATGTACTGCAATTTGTTCAAGATGAGCAGACTGCTCAAAGGCAAAGCACTGGAAAAGGAGGTGTCTGGGCATTGTGCTGCCAGGTTTGCTTTGAAGCCACGTGGTGGACAAAGTTTTCCCAGTTAAGGAAAGAAAGGCTCTGATTCCCCTTATTTTATGCCAGTGAAAGTAACATGGGCTGTGAACATTGGCAGAGAGAATTCAGCTTACGTGAGAGCTAGTCCAGAGAGAGGAAATTTGTCACCTGACAGTCTGCTCTGCAGGCATTTCTTTTGTTACAGATGTACAAATCTCCCACTGCATTGCAGTTTGAATCCAGCTGGGCCCAGGTAAGAACTGTCGTAAGAAACACAACTGTCTTCTTCCTTAACTCAGTGACGTGGTGACAATACAAAGCTGTGTTGTCAGGAATCCCCACAGCACTCTTGGTAAATAACTGGGGAGGGACACCTCATACAAACTCACAAGACAAATTACATTAAAAATTAAGTGAAAAAATAACAGCTTGACTGGGACTTAAAAGAACAGTAGCTGCACTGTGTGTTTTTCAGTCACTGTTTATATGGCTGAATGGCTGCTAGAAATACTAAGGGACTAATTTTATGAATCTCCCATATGCAGAATCCCTGGGAGTTAGGACCACTCTGTCCTGACTGTGCAATACTTACCCACTCATTTCTGCTTCCCTCCTACACTGCAAGATGAACCAGTAGCATATGTGGACAAGCCCCAGCTGGCATCTTTTGCCCAAGGCAGATGCTTATATGATGCAAAAACCTGAACAGAAGTGCAAAAGAAAAAAAGCTGGAAGTCTTACTCAGGTTCCCATCCAGGGCCCATTTCTCTGAAGAGAACTGCTTTTCTGGGCTTTCTAGTCTGGTAGCACAATGGCTTCTGCTTGAATGCTGCCTGTCTTGGAGAAATTGCCATAACCATTAGCAAACTCCATACCAGAGGGACAGAGGTCTTCCCCACTATTTCTATTGTTTACAAAATATATCTTTTCACCTAAAGCAAGATAATTCAGGCACTTCTTTTATTTAAAGACCAGATCCCAAGACTTCTATCTGTGTTGATAAGATACCCTGTGCTAGTTTCAGAAGCACAGAAACTGTGCTAGTTTCAGGGGGACTCCTCTGTGCTAATGAGTGTACCAGTATCTAGCTGAAGGTTTTTAGTCTTCAGAAATTGCCTGCAGCAAGGTCCCCTTGCTCTGTCCTTCTCTCTGAAGGAGAGAAGCTGCCCTTTGCCCATGGGATCCTGCTGCAACTCCTGCAGTCAGGAACACTTCTGCAAGAGAAGTTGGTCATGAAGGTCACCTTGAATATCTTCTTAATCACTTCCCTCCACAATATACCTAAGAATCCTGTCTTATATGAAATCCAAGATCCTGATGTAACTTCGGGTTGAAGTCATAAAAGGTTTTTTTAAACTGGTGACTAAGCATTTGTCCGAAAATGAAATTATGTTGGGAGAAAGTGAGTGTAAGATCTATCCTTATTTTAAAATTCAATTAGCAGCACAACCATGAAGAACAGCCCTGTGGTTATGTAGATTTAGTAAAGTCATTAAGATCTAAGATTACATGGGGTCCTATTTTCCCTTACTCTCCCTTTTGCTGCCCCCAGCAGTCCTGCCTGTTTTCAGCCTATCACAATACAAACGGAAACAAATCACCAGGGGTTAAACAGCCTAAATTGGATTACAGTCACACTGTTCAGAAAATAGAGTATTGCTGGTAATTGCATTCTATTGAATAAATATCTCTACACTAGTTTACATCACATTAGTATTCTGACAATGATTATTCTCATTGTAATTTCCCTGTCCATGAATAAGTGTAACACAGAGCTCAGAATACAAACAACTGATGTGTTCTGAGTGCTGGTATTTGTTTTGAAGATTAAACAACATCCTGCCTGGACATTAATAAAATCTTAGAATAAAAAAATCCTAGACCCTTTTTCTTTCAGTCTTGATGAAGATTTATCAGCCAAATAACTCAAGGCCCAAACTTGTTCTTGGTGAAGTCAATAGGAATTCTGCTAATTTTGCTTGCTTCGTGACCCTCAAAATTATTTTTATTTGTATCAGAGTTGCCTCCTAAACTTGATGGTTCCAAAATATTTATGGGTAGTCTGTGATGCCTATCTCAATATCAAAGAATTCCAGTCTAAAACAGGCTGGCATACTTATGGGTAAGCCTTACACTTGATGACTTCTCGAGTATTTTATTCCACCTTCTATTAGATAACAGCCTGTCTTAGAAGTCTCCATACCTCCAGCTTTAGTAGGACTACTGACTGCAGCCTCCAAGCAGTTCAACCACTTTGATTTTTTCAGTGCCTGCTGTTCTTTAGTTTCTCAGGGAAAGAGGTAATGCCCTGACAGGCAGATAAAACAGGTTATAAAGCAAAAAAATGTAAAAATCAATTTAGTCTCACACTTCTCTAAGTTTCATGGGGTCATGTGAGACATGTCAAATTTCCCAGTTTCTTTGTTCGTCTGGCTGACTTTGTCTCTGAGACCTTTGATGTCTTTGTTGTTCAGGGGAGTTTAGGGTTCCCAGGTTGAGTGGGTTGGCTGTCTAGAAACAAAGAGCATCACCAGTGTTTATGGGCCAGCAAGCTCTGGTGTGCAGCTGAGAAGGTAAGAGAAGGCAACACTGGCAGATAGACAGACTGAAATGCCACTTCATTCCTTGGTGTCAGGTCAAGAACAGCCACATCACCCCACTGAGCACATTTTGTAAAGCAGCCTGTAGCCCTCCTGTAGAAAAAAAAACCCCAATGGCTGGATATCTTAAAGTGGGCATTTGTGCTAATTATTCCTGTCCCTTGCCATAGGTCCAGTAATTAAAAAATTTCCCAGGAGAAGTACAACATTATTTTCTCTCTGCCACTGAACAGCAGCATGAGCTATCAATGACATGAAGATTCCATGGTACTGTACAGCTGGCCCAAGTGCCTGTCTATGTCATCTGTCACATCAGAATGTTTTAGGTATTGACATTTCCATATTTCCAGGAGAATATCTTAGTGATTATGGCTTCTTATAGCACTACTTTGCAAGGAAAGGTTTTGGTTGTGGGTTTTTTGGGGTTTTTTTTTGTTTGGTTGGTTGGTTAGTTGATTGGTTGGTTGGTTGGATTTTTTGGGAGAGATAACAGCTTTCTTGAATAAAATGAAAAAAAAAGGGGGGAAAAAAGACTGTGAGGGCAGAGGAAAAGGGGACTGACATGAAAGAACAGAAATTAGTATGAAGATCAAAACTTGAATTAGCTGCACCTGTATAAGTATAAAGCTGAGAAGCTGGTCATTGTTTACAATATAAGCATAATATTAGAATAAGGCTATCAATAATGGACAGCCACTGGGAGGTAAAACCTGCCGTGGCTGGCATTTTCCAAAGAATTATGGTACCTTGGAGTCCAATTTCCACAGTACTCCAGCCTGTAATCTTGTTGATAAATCACTTCCCACATGTAGGATTTGATGCTAAACATTGAGAACAATCCACATTTTACTGCCAGTTCCAAGTGCATAGGGGAAGAACAAAGCACTCTGCAAAAACTGTTATGAAACTGGAAGCAGGAAGCAGTACACAACTGTGTGAAAATGAAGTGCAGCAAGGAGCCCAGCACTTTAGTGCTTTTCCTGGCAGCTAACACCATACATGCCAAAGACTGAAAGTGGCTCTATGCAGCACTGAAGGTCTGAAAAACAGGCACAGGACAGGACCCACACAATCCCTCTCAGCAGGATCTTGTTCTGCTGGCACAGGTGGAACGACACCATTGCTAGCTGAAGGGGAAGGTGAAAGGGCATTGCAAAAGTCTCCATCCAGGTATGGGCACCAAAAGGGCCTTTTGGCAATACAGAAGCAGATCATGATGTTTAGAATCTGGTAGACACAGGGAAGATTGACCAAGAGGACCAAGGATGGTAAGGTAGTGGTGATGTTTTCTGAGGTATCAGCATTGCACCCCAGAACTTTAGGAACATAAATATCAATCTTTTGTTGTACATTTTGTTTGTAAGTACATTTCAAGCTCACGTGCATTTGAGGTTTGGGGAAATTAGGATGTATCTGTTCTCCACATCATAGGTTTGTCTTCTTCCAGGACTCCAAAAGGATAAACCAATCCTGAAAGATCTGTGAATATCAGCAGAAAACTTCCCTTTTCATGAAAGCAAAGGGATAAATACACTGTCCCGAAGGAATTTCACCAATCTCCTTCTGCTGAAACCTAGCACAAGCAAGCTCAGTGACAATGATAAAAGCTGGGGCCACGCTTCCCTGAATGGGGCTTAATGCAACATTAATTCATCCTGTTTTTTAAAGAGGGGAGCTAATAACTTCAGTCAGGAATTTACAAAAATTGAACTTAGGCCACTGACCCAAGACACAGCAATTTGGAAGCTAGAAGAGAGATAAACAGAACCTATAACATGGCAGCAGCATTTAACTAGAGCAAGAGTGCTTATATCTGACATCTGAGTCTTGGATCAGTAGCTACAGATACCATAAAGCCATCGTGTGCAATTAGATATAATCTGTGATATGCATTTCATAATAATGCAAGCAGTACCACAGCATGGTTGCTGACTTCATTCACAAACTACAAGCACAATTTTTCCAGATCGCAGTTAAGGTCATTTTTAGCAACAGCAAAAAAACATTCTCATTTCCTGACAGGTATTTACAAACTTCCTGAGGTCTTGCTAATTAGTCAGGTTTTATTTTGCTTATGACATTAGCTTTCAGGAGGGGGGAGGTGGTGAACCACAGAAAAAAGTAAGGAAAAAAATCCTATTCCAGAAAAGCAAAACCCATAAATGTGATCATAATCCATTTTTTTCATTAGTCTGCAAAAATGAAAAGCATTCTAAATTTTTACTGAAACATGGTAGGTGCTTTTGCTATTTTCATTTAAAATAGCCTAACCCCCAATATGTTAGTGGTAAGTACTGCTTCTTCTTTTTTTTTTTT
>VWZN01007038.1:442940-498661 GCA_013396955.1 Regulus satrapa
CTCTCTGCCGTCCTTAGCTCGGACCTCCCCGGGTGCTCGCAGCCCCTCTCTAACAGGTGGCTTGGTGCCTGCCCGCTCCCCGGCGGCTCTTGCGCCTCTCTCCTCCTCCTCCTCGCCGCCGCCTAACAGGTGGTGGTGCCGCCGCGCCTTCCTCCGTGCAGGTAGGGAAGTGTTGTGTCTCCCCTTCCCCCCGTCCCCGACGCGCTGCCGCGGCCCCGGGGCGCTACTAGAGACTGCGCTGAGCGGGGAGAGCCGGGGAGGAGGGAACCGCACTTGTGCCCGCGCCGCTTCCCTGGGAGCCGCTCACCCGCGCCCGCCCTCATGGCCCCGCCGTGTGTCTGTCGTTGCAGAGGGCATGGGGAACCAGGTGGAGAAGCTGACCCATCTCAACTACAAGGAAGTTCCCACGGCCGACCCGACAGGTATGGACAGAGATGAAGGGCCCAGGATCGGGGTCTCCTACATCTTTTCAAATGACGATGATGAGCTGGAGCAGCAGCAGGATTCGGTGCATGACCTGGGGGGTGAGAACCCTGCCCTGCAGCCCTACGATCCCCAGCTGCACGAGGTGGAGTGCTCAGTCTATTACCGGGATGAGTGTATTTACCAGAAGAGCTTTTCAGAGGAGGACACGCAGCTAGAGGAGGGTGATGAAGGAGGTGGGGGGCATCTGAGCACCTACACCCCGGAGAACCTGCTGAATAGGTGTAAACCAGGTGACCTGGTGGAGTTTGTGTGCCAAGCCCAGTATCCACACTGGGTGGTCTATGTCGGGGATTTTCAAGTCGTGCACCTGCATCGGCTGGAGGTGGTGAACAGCTTCCTCACCGATGCCAGCCAGGGCAGGCGGGGCCGCATTGCCAACCAGCTGTACCGCTACAAACCCCTCAGCCCGGCCGCAGTGGTGCGCAATGCCCTGGAGCAGGTGGGTTGCAAGGATCGGGACTTGAGCTGGAGAAACTCTGAGTGTTTTGCTGCCTGGTGCCGATACGGCAAGCGAGAGTTTAAAATCGGCGGGGAGCTGCGCATAGGCAAGCAGCCCTACCGATTGCAGATCCGGCTGGGTGACAAGCGCAGCCACACGCTGGAGTTTCAGAGCCTGGAGGATCTGATCATGGAGAAGAGGAGAAATGACCAGATTGGTAGGGCTGCTGTGATCCAGGAGCTCTCCAGCCACCTGCAGGCTGCAGAGGAGGAGGAAGAGGAGGAGGAAGACCATCATCATCCAGGCGCTCAGACTGCTGTGGAATAGCAGCCTCAGCACCACCATTCCACTTAGCCTGGGTGATGGGGATTAAAACTGAAGGCTTCGAAATTGAGCTGTTATAAGCCCTTTGGGCTGCTTCGGTGCAGCTTCATTCCAATCACATGTGAAAGGAAGGGGGAAAGCTGATTAAGTGTCTGTGCTTTAGTGCTTAACTCCTTCAGTGCTAGATGATAAAACCCCTGACTTATTTGTAGAGGATAAAACTCAGGGCAATTCTACCCCTTTCCTCTCCACTTCTTTCCCTTCCTCTCTACCATGTTCGCACATAGCCTTTTCCTCAGCCATCTGCCAGTAGGCCTGACCCTACAAGATGCTAAATGCCTTTGACTTCTACTTATCAGCAGAAGTTAATAGTATTTAATACCATTAAGTAGCCAACAACTTCCAGGACATGACCATCTAGCTCTGAGCATGAGGATATTGTTTTCCCTTCTCTGCTACTGTTTTTCTTCAGCTGTGGCTTCTGTTGGTATTGCAAGGAGCTGCTCCTTGCCTGCTTCAAGGCTTTGTGGGTTTGGTAACCAGTTCCCCAGAAGGTATAAGGCAGAAATCTCCACTGATTTTAATGAAATGGATTTGATGTGCCTGGTGCCTTCTTAATTGATAGGAGATTGCAGGTGAGGTGGGGGATCTTCTCCTTTGCCATCAGCATGTGGCTTTGGGGATAGAAGATGTGTTCATTGCTGGCAGGTCCCAGGGAAGGAAGTCTTCCACCCCAGTTATACTCTGCCACCCTGGTGTGTGTTGGGACTCCTACAGGCAGATGCTGAGCTGTGTCAGGGCTCGTTACAGGTTGCCTTGGCTTCTCCTGAAGCAAATGGCAGAGCTCCTGGTTATGCCTGTAACCAGGATATACACTTAGAGGCAGTAAAACCAGGTTGCTTATATGTAAGAGGATGTCTTGAGTAAGCTGTCCTTCAAGAGGGTGACCTCTTGGCTGAGTGCTTCTGGCTGTGAGTGTGCCACGGGTTCTGCACCACAGTGGATTCAGCTGTGATGAAAGGTAATGGAAAGGAGCACAGGCTGGAAGGCATTTCATGAAGTGGGGCTTGGGTGTTCCAAAGCAGTTTCCTCTTCATTAGGGATTTCATGTTTCCTTTTTTTGCTAATTTCAATGATATGCAGCTGAGCTATAGCATTAGAAGAGAGGACATGCCTTCAAAGTTGTGCAAGTCCCTCAGGAAGGGGGAGTGCAGCGCTGCCTGCCCTGAATATTCCCTGAACTTTTATTCAGCTGTTGAACTGATCTCCCACACAGGCAGCACTGTCAGATCTTTGTCCTGGGATCTGGAGTGTATGAAAAAGCTCTGATTTGGAGGCAGTTTCTAATTCAGAATTCCTTCCCCTTAAAACCCAATATGATGATGTGAATTTGAAGATAAGCTTGAGTTTATTTAAGTGATGGAATCTAACAGTGTGATGTAAACTTGAAGCATAACTGATGTGGTCTTCCCCGAAGTTGTTTACAGTTATACCACAAATAGCAAAGTACTCCATGTCCTTTCCAGCCCTGTGACAGGAGTAAAGTTTGTTGTTTAAGAATAGGTAGGTACATGGGTTTGATTAGTTAAGATGATATGAAGCAGCTTTGCCAATTTGAGCCAAGTGGATTGTGGTGTCATGTTTTCTGCCTAAAATATACAAGCTAGGATTTGGTCTGTGGAACACCCAAATCCAGGGGAGAATTTAACACTAAGCTCCCTTAGAATGCTATAGCTCAGGTGCCTACACTGTGTGGTTTTTTCACCAATATGCAATTGAGTTATACTCAGGTTACTGTGGTTGTCAAGCAGATGTCTAACCTTGTTTTCAAAGCATATTGACCCATATCTGTCTGTGATAGGGTTAATATGTGGATGTCTGCACGCAGGTTTTATACAACTACTAGTAACTACTAAAAGCTGAAATGACCACTGAGACAGCCTGAAAAAGAGTGAAGAGTTTCTCTGTTGTACTTCTGACTGATATGAGACAACAGATTATCTAGACCATGAGCAAATGTCTAGCTGTGGTTTCTTTCATACTGAAACCTTGTACATAACAAAGTTTATTTCACTGTGTAATATAGCTATGTAAAATAATATTTTCCTAGAGATATTTTTGGAAGTTAAAAAAAAAAAAAAACCAAAATTCTTCATAACCTTGCATTTGAAAGTAAATTGTTATGCACGTTTTTTTCCAGTCCTCTGAATGGGTTTATTTTTCAGTCATGATCTAAAGTATATTCTAGGTCATAAAGTATAGAAACTGCTATAAATGTCAAATATTATGTATCTACAGGGTACTAAACAGTAAACTAGTTGTGAAAATATTTTTCCCTTGTGTCTGAAAGATCAGAACTATGACATTTAGCCATTTCTCTCCTTCTGAGATCCTGAATAGTCCAGCTTGGCTTTCTATTTTTTGTTTGGTTAGGTTTTTGTTGGGTTTCTTTTGTTGTTTTGTTTTAGGTTTGGTTTGGTTTTTGTTTTAATTACAAAAAGGACCAAATCTGCTTGAGAATGGAGAGCAAAGCTTCTTTGACCAACTGAAATCTTGTCTTGTGCTGGTCTTGGTGCTTCTCTGTACCGGTCATGCCTTTTGGGATAAATTCCCCACAGGCACAAGGCCTTAGCAAAGAATTCCAGAGCTTGCAGTGCTTTGCTAGGACAAAGAGTGAAGGGGGAGCTTGCCTCACAGCAGAATTTGGCATGCATTCTGCTGTGTTATAAAACCTCTGTGCTCCTTTGAGCACACCTGGGATACAGGTGTTTGATATTTGGAGTCTTAAAATTTCTCTGCAAGCTATGTTTGGGAATTTATTGTCCCCTGACATTCCATTATGTGTAAAGTATTATGCGTAAAAGTAGAACGGGGTGGAAATTTTGGCATTTTAAAAATTTTGTGTGGAAGAGGGCTACCTCCATCCAGGGATTTTTTATTCCAGCAGATAAAGATGCAACTGTTGAATCTTTAACAGGCAGGTCCTTTTCCCCTACCTGTTGATTAGGCTGTGTTATTTAATAGGTGCTACTAAACACCACTGCACACATTTCGAAGCAGTCTGGTTTTAAAGCCATGGACCTGTAATGACCTGGATGTGAGAACAGAAATTGCTGTAGAAGAACATCTCAACTGCTTGGTTTCTTGTCTTTGCTGTACTTTGCTTTACTGTCTGCAGAGTAAGCTGGGATTTCTGGAGCTCCCAGGAAAACTCTTTTGTATATGTGTCTGCTTCAGGACTTTTACTTAGATCTGCTTTAACTGCTTTAACATAGAGAAATGCAGGTATGATCTTTCTGCAGAGCTTGTGCTTCAACAAAGGTCCTAAGCATATATTGAGTTTAAAGTTTTGAGTAGACCTTACCTACTTGAGACCACATGAGAATCAGTAAGCCTATTCTTGTGCTTAAAATAAAGTGTTTATTTACATTTCTTTATGAATGAGGGTCTGGAATTTCAATGTGATATCTCTGGTGGGAGCGTGGAGGATCTGAGGTTGTATAATCAACGGGGGGGGAACAAGTAGTGCAGTGAAAGCTGTTTCTCAAAGGGCCTCTTGTCCAAACAGAGCTTGTGGAACCCAGCCCAAACTTTGGCCTCAGTTTCCCCCTGGAAACCCAGGAGCTGCACTGATTTGGTGAGAGTGTGCTACACAGCAATTGTAAGCTAAGCTGGTGATCTGCTGCAGACTTCTCTGGTATCTTTGTCTTGTCATGCTTGAATTTTCCCTTGTATTTTTAACGTGTAAAGTTAATATAATTTGTTTTAAATGCCCTTTGATTGTGCAAACACTTAATCTTTATGAATTTACTCATTTGGGCATATCTACTTCTGTGAATATCAATATGCACATGTGAAGGCTGGCAAGGATGAGCCCCAAATGTAAATGTAGCTCCAGTTAGGAAATGTAGATGAGCAGTCTTATTTCCCTGGAGTATTGGTGTGTGTTTAATGCATTGGCATTAAAAGGCATTGTAGTAAAACTTACAATTATCCATTGATTGAGTAATTTTAAAAACACAATTTAGACATTCACCTTCCATGGCAGTGAAAAAAAGACATAAACTGAAGACTATTTCATTATCCCTGATTCTGTGTGAATGCAAGGTATTGATTACAGCAACTCTATAACTCCTCTGGCCAATGTGATAGGCAGTTGCAGAGGCAGGGAAAAATTCCCAAAAGCTACTTCAAAAACTGTATTTTCTTACTTGGAAAAATAAGTTCTTCAGACCGAAGGACACTAGACTATGGAAGTAAACTTTAAATTGTTTTGTAAAAATGAAACCATAGGCAAACTTCTTTTTGTTCATTTGATTTCTCTATTCCACTCAGTACTATAATAGGTGATATTGTGTGATTAATCTGTTTCAGATTTTGAATGTAATGGTGGTTTTCTTTTTCTCTTCTCCTTTGGTTAAGTTTTCCCAAAGGTCTGTCCTTGGGTATGTGAAGTGTGTTGTCGAGTGGTTTCCCACCTGTGCTTTTCTGACAATTAACAGCACCAACCATAAAGCTAACAGCCATGTAGGAACAAATATTTTTTGAAAGCAAAATTTTAATTTTTTTATAAGAGATCAGAGACTAGTAATTAAGTAGAGGTAGGAAATACTTTGTTTCCAACAGCAGTTTCTATTTGTAAGAAATCTACTGTTAATTGAGTATGCTTGACTACTCTTAAAAATCAGTGTGCAGTGATAAGGCCGGGAGTATTGTGTTATGGGTTTAGACTTTCAGATTAGGCTTTTTCTTTAACTGTGAATAGGAAGAAATCAGGGTGATTTTGAACACCAGTGGTTTAGATGGTTTAAATTCCTTTGCATTAATACTGGATTAGAAGCTTTCTTTAAATGCACACTTGAGATTCCTGACATTGTAACACTTCATTAAATCATCCACAATAAGAAGTGTAATCACAAATATGATTTTTTTTTTCCACCATGAACATTTTCTGTAAGCTGTCTTTTGTCAGTAAATGTTGAATTGTTAGTGCAAATATCTTCTTTTCCTGAGAAAGAAGTACATCATTGATTGTACCATTTCCTTCAAAATGAAGGGCATTGCATAGTAACTCAAAAGAAATAAAAGATTTATAGTATCTTTTACAACCTTTCTTTCTTTTCTTTGTTTTTTTTTGAATGGCATGTTTTTCTCCAGCTTTTTGGAAAAAAAAAAAAAGTCATAATTTCTCATAATGAATGCATCAGACACAAAACAATCAATATTTTCACCGCCTTTACACATCAGATCAAAATCTAACTCTTTGGTTGTGTTCTTGCTACAAAGAGAAAGGAAGAATAATTTCTATACAAGCCAGACCATCATCTGCCTAATAGCTGATAGCTGTATTAAATCCAATGAGGATCTGGCCCATAATTTAATTTTTAAGTGGAAAATTAATTCAGCAGCAGATCATATAGTATTAGTTGGCACTGGGGCTTGTCTTGTCTGCCAGCAACTGCTAAAGGAACAGATGTAGTGTCTGCTAGAGGGAGAAACGAGAGAACAGAATTCACAGGGAGTTTTTGGGGAAATCAGTACAACTGTTCAATTTGTGTGTTTTGTCTCATGGCAGATCCATGTCTGGTGTGGGATCATTGTTCTACCCACACCAGGCTTAAGGACATTTCTTAATCAAGGTGACAAGGGTTGTGTGTTGTGGTGAAATATTGCACCCATAGGGTAACCATTCTTAATTCATTAAATCCTTCCTCTGGATCCATATTCACAATGGCAAAACCAGTGATACAACCAACAAACTTATCCTCGAGATCCTGACCACAAGGAGTCATTTGAATCTCACACAAAAGGACTGAGTGAGCTCTGGCAAGAATTCTTTGAGTGAAACCATCCTGAGGAAATCTAGCCGTACAAGATAAGACTTCTGCTGAAAGTATTGGTAGAGATTTAGCTCTTCTGGGGGTGGTAGCTGTCCATGACAGCTGTCTTATAGGTGTGAGAAAGTGAGACATTTTTTTTTATATCGGAGACAGCAGATTTCAAGGCTCAAGGCTGCAGGTGTGAATCTACTATAACATCGAATTTGTAGCTCTGGTATTGACTTAGGCGACTTTGAACAAGATGTATGAAGCATCCAGCTGTGCTCTATGTGACTGCAAGAGTGCCTGAATTTTCAGGTGTCTGATGCTAGATTCAAAAACATGAAGAACCAATCATATGATTTGGGTGGCTGGGTCAATATGTGAAAATCCCTGCTCAGTTATCACCTAGCATTGGAGGCCACTGAACTCTGAAGCTTCATAGTTAGACCAGGGTTTGGTTTTTTTGGTTTTTTTTTTTTTGTGCATGTGTGTTTATTTAGTCACCATAGTATTTTCTTGAGGTTCTGGGTCCTTTTTTTTACCCTGAAGTTTCTCCAGGTTCATAAAGCAAAGCAATCCATGAGATCTCTCACAGCCTGTGCCCACAGGGAGGGAGATCTGCTTGCTAGATCTATTTTGCTGCTTCCAGAATGTATGTGATATCAGACACCAAAAAGAAGCATCTTGAAAAGGACATTTGCGTTGCCCTTTTATGTCAGAATGTTCCTGAGCTAGAAATAGGGTAGTATAAAATGCATGTACAGGAACGGGGATTGTGACAAGGTCTCTGCACTCCTGGCTGGTTTCTCTGAGCCACTGGACTTATACAGAGAGCTTTTCTTTTCAGTTCCTTCTTCAATGCACTGTGGATCACTTCCAGTAACAACACCCATTAAGGTCCTCACCCCACAAAAATCTAGAAATGATGGAAAGATTGAATCCTCATCATCCCCAGGCAGAAGGAAGGAAAGAGGAAATCAGTTTTCAGTCTTCATCTGTCCTGAAATTCTACTCAGGTCTCTAGGACATTGAATAAAATCCTATTGCCCACCACTAGCACTCCATTGTCATTGTACAGGAAGATGCCTAAATATCAAATTGAGAGTGGTTGCCTTTTGCTTTTTTCCAAAGATCTCAGCACTGTGGCAGGAGGTAGTGCCTGTGGCCAAGGGCAAGGTGCCCAAGGGCTAGAGGGGAAAAGAAGGGAACAGGGAACAGCAGACTTGCATAACCATGGCAAATCCATAGCAGTGGAAGGGACCCCTGGATATCCTCTAATCTGCCTGTTTGCTCAAGACACATGCAACTCCAGCAGGTTCCTTACGGCTGAATCCAGTCCTATTTTTCATAACTCCAATTATGGAGACTGAGGACTTCTCAAAGCAGCCTTTCACCAGTTATGTGGTGAAGGGGGTTTGTATTTGAGTCTTGTCAAAGACCCTTTGTTCATCCATGACACCTCTGCTTGGCTTCTTGCACGCAGGAATGGACCATTCTCTGCTTTCCAATCCAATATGCAGGGTGCCTCTTCCTCCTTCAGCTGGAGAGCCAAGCTCCCCTTGTATCCAGGAGAGAATCCAGTCAGCATACTTTTCATCATCTGTGCAGCTCCACAGTATGCTGACCTGCTGCAGCTCCTTTCCTCGGTCACAGTGGTGCTTCATCAAGACAGACTTGCAGAAAAGGAGCCCCAGGACCACCCTGCAGCCTGAGATTCTACAGCTGGGTCCTCCCTGTGGCAAGAGCCACAACCCTCCAGTTGTTCTCTCCATCTTACTGGGCAATAGAAGGAGATGGAAAAACTCATGGGTAGAGATTACAACACGTAGATCAGTGACCCACGACTGTCACAGGCAAACCAGACACATAGTGGGGAAAATGACAGGTATTGTCAATTAAAATAGTTTTGAATGGTGAGAAAGAAGGAAAAAAAACTTAAAACAAACCCTTCCTCCCTTTTCCCCATGACACCAAGGGGCTAGGGGTGGAGATGGGCTGGGCTGAGTCCCTCCCAGCCCCTTCTGGCTGCTCTTCTCTCCTTCACTTTCTCCCTGTTCTGGCACAGGCCCTTTCCTGGGCTACAGGAGTGTCTTTGTTCCACCTGAGGTGTTGCCTGAAGTCTGCTCTGGGCCTGCAACCTGTCCTACCCTCTTCCTCCTCCAGACTCTCGTTGGGGTCCCTCTGCAGCTGCTCTCTCCTTGGATGCCATCACCACCTTTGCTGAGTATCTCTCTTGGTCTCAATGGAGTTCCTGGCCCATTCTGGGCAGGTGACTGCCCTGTCAGCCAGAACACACTGCTGACTGTGTGCCAGGGCTAACCACACATTGGTCTCTCCCAAACACTAGATCCAAAGTCCAGTGGAAATGAAGTACTTGAGGCACCCTTTGGTCAGGAAGATCTGGCAGAGCTTGTTGGAAGGGTCTGGAGCTTGCTAGAAACTTATGTCAAATGGTTAGTGAGTCTCATTTGTCTCACCCCAGGTCACTGAGAATTGTAGTCAGTCTCTATGTCAAAACCAGAATTTGTTGCTTGCATTTAGTCAGTCAGCAGAAATTAACTAGAACTATTAAGAACTGAAGACCATATTAAAATCTATGCTCTAATTTTTCCTTTCTCCTGGGCTTTTCCTGTCCTGTCCTGTCAGAAGAATCATTCTGGGACAAGCCCTGTTCTTTTTACAGTAGTGCAATGAGGTCTCAAGGTGTTTACAAAGTATTAATTAACTCAGTAACCAGAGGGCAGAGGAAATGAAATGAGTATGTTCTGGACCATGAAATAGATGACTCACATCCATGGAAAAGGTTTAATTGAGCAAAAGAGGTACACAAGTGTACCTGGCTCACCACAGAAATTGTACAGAGGAAGATGAGCCTCGAGAGAGAAAAGGATCAAGGCACCCTGACAGCACAGAGAGAAATGCGTCCAGTGCTTATGTAAATCCTGTCTCTGCAGACAACTCATCCAGCTCCCAGAGAAGGGAGCTGGCAGCACTCTCCTTTACAAAGCTTTCATTAGAGCTGTTGCTCATGTCCAGTGGGGAAAATGTGCTCTGCTGGGAAGCTCAGCACTGCACACAGTGAGGAACACATCCCTGGTGACCAAAGGTGTTACTCCTTTCATGCTGTTGTTTTGTCTTTTTTATTTTCTATGCTTTTGTTCCTCAACTTGTCAAGAAAACAGTGCACCCTTGAAAGGGATGTGCAGAAGAGGGAAATATTCTCCTTCTTCTCTCCAGAAGAGGGAAATACTCTTGCCCCCAGTGGGGCGGACTGCTGTGCACACTTAGCCGTGGTGTTCTCTGCTGGAGACAGCCTGTCTCCTGGAGCTGGGTTCCACAGCTCTCGCTGCAAACTGAAGAACTGAGATACCCACACCTATGCTTACAGGTAAATGGGCAGCTCACTCAGCCATGATTTCCTGGAAAGTGATTTCAAACCTCTGCTCTGCCTAATCCAGAGCATGGTCTTGGACATTAAACTTGAGCAAATGCTCTAACCAGTGCTTAGAGCTGGACCCACTTGCATTCTCTGGGTCATATCAAAGCCAAATAGCACTCCCAGCAGGAAACAAGAAACTTCCTGGAAGTCTTGCTGCTACAGTGTTCCCTGGAGAAGTGGGACACTAAGGCTTCAGTTCTTTCAGCAATTCAGGATGGCAGTGACAGGTCTCATCTCTTCTGTGTGATAAACACAGCGGCACAGCACTAAGCAAGCAAAAGAGACAAAATCCCATGGTGGAATGTTCGACGTCAGGCTCAAAATGTCTCTACAGTATCTGCTTGAGGTATGTTTTCAGGAGGCAGAAGTGCCCACAGCTCATGGGCATGCACATATGCGTGCAAGATGATGTTTGGAGGTGTTGAGACAGATCTTCTCAGCCCAAGAAGTCAAGGATTCCACCTTAAATGTCAGTGGACAACAATTTGTTGGTTTGACTATTTTTATAACAAACTACAGATATGATTGAAAGACAAATCCAACTATCAAAAAATTAATTTCTGATTACCCCCAAGGATAAAATAATTTTTTTTTCTGCACACAGCTCTGCTTTTTTCCCACCTTAAATAGGCCCTAACACAGGTTTTAGGGCTGTTTACAGCCCTTGTGTGTCCAAATGCATCTCACATCCCCAAGCCTAATGAGTTCTCATCACATGGATTAATTATACAACAAAGCACAGGAAAGAAAGCTGTTAAATCTTAAATTAAGTTATTAAAATATTACTTCAGAAATTCAATAGCAGCTTGTAGCCTGTGGGAAGTGAGTCTTCAGGGAAAAACACCATTTGCAGGTGAGGTGGCACTTGGAGCACCTTATCATATTCATGGGGAGGAGGTGCTGACCCCTGCAGAGAAGCTGCAATTATAATGAGTCTCTTATCCAGTTATCCCAATGTGTTTGTGATGGAAGCATAGGTACTAAATAAGATGCTAGCAGGATATAAATAATAAGGTGGTACATGGCTGTGTGTTGGAAGTGAGCCACTAAAGCAAGATAATGGAAAAGGCACAAGCTTAACTCACATTGTGTTATTCCTGTGGGAAAAGGGGTGGGAGGATAAAGCCACATGGAAAGCTGATTCCTCAACTTGTAGTGAGTAACATAACTCCATAGCCCTGCTTGTCTTTGTTCAGAGCTGGAACAAGCAGAGTTGCATTATTGCAGAGGTCTAGCTCTAGGTGTGAGGCAGGATTCCAGCTGAATGTGCTCTCAAAGTCTAAACATACAAAGGGCACTTCTGGCTTCACATAACTAAACACATGCTGAGAAAGGGAAGAAGCTGCTGAATGCCTGGGTCTAGATTCATCAAAGAATGAATTAATCAATGTCCACTGGAAAGGATTTGAACTTATGCATGACTGCTGTGATAGTCTGAGACTATCAGAGTATACATTATTTCAAGGTGGTTTCTTGGTGCTATGCAAGGCATAACTCATATTTCTAATTAAACATTTTAATGTAACACAGCATGTATGTGTCTCAGGGTGCAGCTAATAAAGACTCAGGTTGGTTTTTTAAAAAGCAGTGATTTTTAAAACCCCCAGCACCAATGCTTTTCAACATGATTGTGCTCTGCCCTTATCCTCTCCTGCAAAACCTGTGGCAAGAATTCCTAACAGGAACATCAGTCAATTGTACAGCAGTGTGTGTTGTGACAGGTTTGCTCAAATATCTCTCACAGAGAAAAAGGAGTTTCAAAGAAAAAATGGCACTATTGTGAATTTTCCCTATTTTGTGACTCTATATGGCCAGAGTTACAAATTGCTGATATTCTTTACTGCTTTGCTTTAAGGACAAAAAATTAAGTAAGCTTCTCTGCTGATTTTAATGGAGAAAAAGAGTTACTTATAATCACATTCCTTTTTAAAGTAAATTATGCTGTTAACTGGCCTAGCCTCCCACAAGCTAAATACATAGCCCAGCAAAATGAAAAAAAAAAAGACTTTTCATTAAGACATGATCAAGGATGTACTGTGTGTAGCTGATCACTAGTGAACTGCAGCAGAGAAAAGAGCGAATTTTTGTTGTTGTTGTTGTTTTGTATGTGTGTGTGTGGGTTTTTTTGGGGGGGGGTTGTTGTTGGTTTTGTTGGGGTTTTTTTGGGTTTTTTTTTGTAAATGAATTGGCAGCTAATGTCTTATAACTACTCTGTGCAACATAGCATGGCATTCCCCGTGTGACCAATTTGGTACATGAGAGCACTGAGCTCCTTGCTAACTGAAAGGCTGAGGTTTTTTGAAGTGTCTGGTGAGCCTGTCAGCTCCTCCCTGACCGTGCTAAAAAGGGCATCCCTTCACACCCTGTGTTAGAAATATTCCATGCAGTCACATTTTCAGATCATCACTGGGACTGGCATAGTAACTGCATAATGACAACATAACACTTGCTGTTCCAGTTGTGCCATAATGTGCCATAATGAAGAGCTGGAGCTGGGAGGCAGTCCTGGCCACCTTTTCTTAGGGATCCACTTAGAAAATGAAAGTATTATTTTAGTTCTCATCCAAAGTGCTCCCGGATACCAAATTAAAATAAATCCTCTGTTCTCTGTTCAGTTATGGCTTTTACTAGATTCATAGCTAATTGTTCTGACCAGCAGTTTTCCTCAGGGAATTGTTATTAGGTCTCTCTTACCCTCTTTTTTCAGTCACTTCCTCTCTACTAAGCTGATAGTTTCTCTAGCTTGAAAAGGTCTATCCACCCTCTTTGCTTTAGCTCAGCAGCTCCCACTTCTCTCAGGGCAGCAGCAGGGTTAAACTCACCACTCAGTATCTCTGACAGAGCTATTGGAACAGTAGCATTGTTGCGGGAATAAAGGCATTATAAAAAGAAGCATTCTTCAAATAATACAGAGATTATCAGAATGTCTCACTCTATACACCTTTAACAATTTCTACATGTAGACTGAGAACACTTCCTTGCTGTTCTCCAGGGTTTTTTCACCCCAAAGAGTCTTGACGATGTAGCACAAAGTCCCTCTTCTAAGTCAAGCTAAAAACTTTCTCCTCCTCTCCCTGCCACCTTCTTGAACCACATCAAAATGGGATATTTCCTCTGTGACTGAAGTTTTTGAGGTATAGGAGACTGCAATTCCTTTAGGGAATGTACTTCCTTGCCTGACCCATTTAGCCAGGAATATAACTGATAGCAGAACCTGTAGGAAATATATAAATTCATAACACTGATGAACAGTCTGTCAATGCTGAGGATGCCCACAGCATCTGTCCTTCCACCATCTGATAGACCTTGAATAATAAATTACATTGCAGTTGCCACAGGTGAATGAATTCTTATGATGAATCCATGATGAATACTTTTAGCCTGATTTCTTAGAGGTGTGAGCCTAAGCAGCTGACAAGCTGTGCTGCTGTGTTGTTCTAGCTGGGATAGCAGCTCTCCTTTTGGGAGAGGGCTGGGTGAGGAATCACCACGCAGTGCAGGCACCAACATGGCTCACTGCTCAACTGAGCACTCTCAGCCTCACAGTGCTGCAGGTTCCTCTGCACAGATACCTTTCCCTGGGCGTGGGGATCTGTGCCAGCCTCCCACGCCTGCACTCTTCCTGTGGAAATACCTGATGCTCTTTAGTTGCTCTTTCACATTCCTGGAATAGACTGTGGTTAAGGTGACCATAAAAACATGTTAAGAGTTCTTTTTTCTCACAAGAAATTGCCATTGAGATTACAAACACCTTTTGAAGATGCTTGCCTAAATATGTCACACAAAACAGGAAAAACAGATCATAACATTGCAAAGCAGATGTGTTGTCTGTGTCAAGATCTCCAAAGCACAAGATGTTCTTCCTTGGATTTTGGACTCTTTGCTCCAGAGACTGTAAAGGGTTGAAAGAAGCTCTACGAAAGATTTTGATGTCCTGATAAGTAACCATTTATTTTCTACCAGTAGCTGAGGTGTATCAACATATTTAACTTATGAACACTACTTTTAGCCTGGTAGAATATAACTTTACATTGCACTAAGATTTTTCTAATACAAATCAAGAAGCTCACTGAATTTGGTCATGTTTGTTGCAGGAGAGCAGTTTGTGGGCCTGATGTTAGGCAGGCAAATGATGCATCTGGTCTGACAGGGTTCCCTATCTGTGAAAAAAGACAGACTACTCTCAGAATTAATCCCATCACCCAAATGAGAAACCTTTAAAAGCAGCCTGTCTTTAGAGGCTTCAATGAGAAAAACCACCTAATTTGCTGAACCTTACCTTCCCACCCAAATAAAGCCTATCGCTCACACATGGTGACTCCTTCCTCAGAACAATTTTTATATGATTCTAATAGGGTGTCATTTAATTAAATAAAATCTACTTAGAAGATCATAGGCAAATGGCAAAAAAGCAAAGACAACAGTAGGGGAAATGACAAGGTTCATAATTAAAGTTTACCAGGGCTGGATCTTCTCTCTCTGCCATGTAATGAGATCAGAGACTTCCATATTCTCTCCTGAATCAGAGATTTATGCATACAAACGGCCTATGTGTCTTCTAGGTGATTTCTATTTTCTATTACCACCCTGCTTTCCCAAAACCAAAATGGAACAATTCTAGCTTGTCTGCTAATTAAGTGTAAAGTTGTCTGAATTTCTTTACTGTACAAATTCTAGTGAATTCATTGAATGGAATGCATTTTGCTTCCTCTTGCTTCTGAGCTTACCAGATTTTGCTATATTTGTGCTGTAATCTTTTCCACTCCTCTACAGATGAGAAGGCCCAGACTGTTGCTTATAAAGAACATCAGTTTGTCAAGCATTTTGTGCACCCTCTGGGATTAGAGGAGCTATGAAATTGTATCATTATCATTGCCTGCTGCATTACTGAACCACAAGCAGGGCCTGAGAGAATATGCATGCATGTTTGTGCAATGACATTTTTAAACCACCCTTTGCCTTTTCATTTCTTTACTTCCTGCATACTAATCCAGCCCAAAGTATTCCAGGCTCCTGCCCAGAACCAGAATTTCCTTCTCTGCTTTAAACAAGGATTTTTCAGGTATTTGAGCTATTTCACCCAAGCCCATTATTTACAGATGGGAGAACTGTTGCTTTTTGCTTAGACACTTTTACAGCTTCTGAAGAGAGAGGCAGACTTGCAGACTGCTGTGAAGTGATTTGGGTTTCAACCTTTGTCTCCACAGCATGCCTTTGAAAAACAGGCCACTTGTAGACATAGAATTTGTCTCTGCAAACACTGAAACGTGCACATAAAGATAAAATGCAGCAGCCGAGCCATGACAGAATAGAGGCCTTACTTTAAAATGTGGGTAGGCCTGCAAGTACTTCATTTTTGACAAATTCAGGTTTTCCACTTTGTTACAGCAAAACATGTTTTAGAGCTAAGTAAGCCCAGAGCTGACGGGAAACTTGTAAGCCTGTTAGGGAGGGAAGTGCACTTGAAAGAACACTCTGACACTGCGGAAGTTCCTGCTTCTTTGTGAGCCTACACCCCAAAAAATGCTTCTGAATCAAGAGTCTGAAAATGAACAATTAAGTGCTAAAGCCTGGTCTCAGTGTTTGCTGTTGCTCCAGCTCTGTCTCACCAGGGGATTCTCTCCCTGTTAGTCCCTGGGGACTGCACCAAGAGCTGGCACTGAAAGAAAGCTGTCCACACTTGCAGCTCCTGACAGGGTGTGACTGTGCTTTTGGACACAGCCCTAAACAAACAGGGGTGTCAAACTTTTCAGTGCTGCAAGGGAAGTCACCATGACGCAGCTAGCCATGCTAGGCTGGGCTAGGCAGAATTAACTCTTCCTAAGGCAAGGAATTTTCCTCTTCCCTGAGCTCATTCACCCACTTCTCATTCTACCTTTCCTCTTCCATTAGCTTGGTAGACAGAGAGGCAAAGATTTCAGTGGGTTGACAATATGTGGTTGTGGAGGGTGTGAGAGATTTCATATCCCTCATGCACTTGTGCAAAAGTACAAAGGTTAAAGCAATGAGATCCCTGCAAACCGAGCAAACTGAGGAAACATGGTCCCAACAGCCTGCCAGCTCTGCTGATGTCCTATATATTTCCTGCAGACTAGTGTTGTGGCTGGCTGGAATGTTGTTTTGAAAGATGAAAAAAGGATGATTGCTTATATTGTATCATGAAAGGTAATTCTAGAGGGAATTCCATAATTTTGTACAAAACTTTTGGTTCATATTTTTCAGATATAATGTTATTTGTAGCTTCTGAAAAACAGGATGTATAATATAAATAAGTGGTTTGTAATGTTAGAGTGGGAATTAGAGATCTTAAATGGGAAAAAAAAGGAGTTTGGATATTTTCACACAAACACATTTTGAATTTGTGGATAGTTTTGCCTGTTTTTTTTTCAAGAAGGGAAATTACAGTAATTTCCTGCCAGTTTACTGCCACACTTAAGACCATTATTATGGAATACTGCAGTTAGTGTTTTGTGACTTACTAAAGAAGCCCACCTATAAATGGGGCAAAATATATATTGCAGATTTTAAAGTATTATGTTAACAAAAATGTTTTGTAGATTTGAGGAAAGGACAGAGAAACTGAATTTCAAGAATTTAATTTGCCACTCACTGGTTTTTATTCTCTTTTGTCTGCAAATAAGATGTCCTACTGTGGCGTATGAAAAGAATCAAAGATAGAGAATATGAGTCATTATTCCTGGTATATAAAAGCAAAATAAATTAAGTTTGTGATCTGAACTTTGATCTCAAGCAGCCATTTTTGTTTTAGATAGCTTTTGCTTTAAAAGTATTTTATCATTTTAGGTTAGTGATAACTAGTACAAACTGTTTACTTAGCAAACAGAGCCTGTTTCAAGCAACACTGAGAGTGATTTCCATTCAGGCACTAACACACAATTCAGTATCTCTGGTGGAGGAACAAAAGTACAACATAGCCAAAGATAGGGGTATTTCTAAAAGAGGCCAAATGGAAGCTACTCCTACAAGGAAATAGCATGTGGAAAATATGATTACTTATTGATAACCCTGCCCAGTATTTAATCTCTTTGAGTCAAAGATCCTATATTGGTGTGAACTAAGTCCGTTGCAATCTTGAAATTAAGGTTTTCTTCTTTCAAGTTTCTTGCAGAAGGATTGTCTGCATATTGGAAAGTGGAATGGGAGCAAATAAGATGCAAATCTGTACACAGAGCTGAAGTTTCGGCTTGAGGAAGGGTCACTCTTGTCCAGGGGCTGCATAGAAGTGTCACCATGGATAATGTGAACATTATGCCATTTGGACACAGAAAGTTGGTGCGAGATCAAGGAGGGATTCCAACACTTCAGATTTGGAAGAAATTGGACCTTTTCAGGTAAACATTAACAGTTATAAATTCAACACAATTTACCTAGCTGAAACTCCACTAAACTGAAACCCTCATCAATAGGTATTCTCACCAACATACCAGGTTCTGAATAACAAGCTGAGTGCTGTGAAAAAGGAACAAGAGAGTTAAAATCTTTCTTCAGCCTCTTGCACTGCCCTCCTGTGACTGATACTGCCCTGGGACTAGGAAAAGGTGCAATTATACACCTTTGTTTTCATCTGTCAAATAGTCACTAAATACAATTATGTTTATCCCGTTCTTTTAAAATATATACTACAAAAACAACTACTACAAGAGGTAGATACTGCCACTGATTTAAGCCATGTTTCATCAATAAAATTTTTCTGTATTAAATAAAAAGAGCCTTTGGCAAACTGGGCAAATGTTCCTCCTTCTTGAAGAAGCAGTCATCTCAGATGAAGGCTTTAAATTAAGAGGTTAAAATGTCAACAATTCATGAAGTAGAAAGAAGATTGAAAAGTTGTCCTGTTGTGTACTCAGTGTCACTGTGCCTATTGTGGAAAGACAAACCATCTTCTGCATTTGGGGCTTGTCAAAGAATGGGAAACTAGTCTGGACTGGCTGGAGTTGAAATGAGCTTTGGGTGGTGTGAATTCACTTGTTTGTCTCAGCCTTGCAGCACTGAGAACCATTTTTATGTAGAAATTATGAAGTGTTCTGCATGGACCACAGACTAGCAGATTCCCCTGACTAAGATCAGAAATATGTTAAACAATAAGTTTTAAAGGCAGAATTCAACTGGAACAGTTTGAAACGTAAGCAACAGAGGCAGTATAAAATACATTGTTTTTCACAGCAGACGAGGTTCCCTGAATTTTTGTTTATTCAGTTCTTTCTGCTAACAAAAAGAGTTTTGAATTCAGGGGAAATGTCTGTGTTCTTGCACAGAAGCTCTGTGTATGTGTCTGAGAATGCAAAAGTGGAAGTGATTGGGCACTGATTGGTAACAAAGGTGAAAGTCCACAGTTTGTTTTTCCTGCTCACAGTGGAAGAAAGAACAAACAATCAGAATTAAAAGCCAAGTTAATTAAATTCCAAACACCTTTTGGTGTAGTAAATTACCTCAGAATTAGAAGCACAAGCTAGGAAATGTATTACTAAAAATAGCCTTTTTTCAGCCTCCCTAGATTTTCTCAGTACTTAGAAAAGAGAGGCAAACACATCCAGAGGGCATTTTGGATCTTAGGAGAACTGAATTATTTGCTCATATATACTCAATCTCTTTCCTTGTCTCTCTATAGATAAGTATGTGTACACAGACACACAGTCACATACACATGGGAAGATTTATATGTATATATACACATCTGTGTGAGTATATAGGTTGCACACACATTTTTGTGTGCACGTGCTGACAGTCCCCTGCAAGCTGCACTCAGAATCCAAGAGTGTCATGCACACTTATATTGGATAAATCTAATCATGAAAGTTTGACTGAGCAAATTATGATTCTGCTCTTTCACTCTTTTTATGACTATGCTGCAATAGAGGAGTTTCATCTGACTTACTCTGGTTTACTTCATATTATTAAAAGGCTTGGAAAATAAACCATATCACATTTCACAGAATCATGGAATCACAGAATATTCTGACTTGGAAGGGACCCAAAAGGATCATCTTATAATAATATATATACGATTTTAAATAGAAGCTGGTAGTTAAGTAATTAACACACAGTTCAGCAAACTAAATATCATACCTGAGAGACATGCAGTCACAACTTAAGCTCATGGCAATGAGCCCAAGACCACAGACCAGTTGAGGTACTGTTCAGAGCCTCTCTTGAGGCTCTTGTCCCTGTGGGATCATTTTGCCTCAGGTTTTCTTCTGAAATGCTCTTGGACCCTTCCTTCCAGCCTGAGCTGTGCCCTTGGCTCTCTCCGACCCAGAGTTGCCATTTCAGCTCTGTTTTGAGCATGGTGGAGAAACAAAACTCTGCTGATACCCATGTAAAATGCATGAGCATTACTGCACTGCATGCACCCTGCACAGTGCTCAGGGAAGAAGGCTTAACCTCCCACATGCAGAAGAACAATATTTTGACTCTTGTTTGCAGGTCACTACAGGGCTTATGTCAGAAAGTAAATATATATCCCACTCCAGTGACAGACAGTCTTGTGCTGGAGCTGTTCCATCTCAATCAGATAAACACAACACATTTTACCTCTTAGTAACAATATGGTTTCATAATGTGACTGTTATCATAGAGTTTCACCATATTTTAAGATTACTAAATGTAACCAGAGATAAACAGGTAAACTCTGTGTCTGCAGTCTTTGCCTGCCTAAGAAATACCGTGAACATCAGGAGTGCCAGGCTTATCTTACTGCAAATAGTTGTCCAGTTACCTAATGCAGCTCACAGGATTTAAGGGAATTCCTTAAATTGTGATGGCTGAGAGTCTTGGGTAAAAGGCTCTGTAGCTGCACATGTTATCCCTTTACAAGTGGTTAATTTTACATTAGAGTGATTCCTGTCTTCCCTCACCTTCTATCTAAAAATGCAAAGCAGGTTGGCTAAAGGAGAGCCAAAATTTGGGTGGAACACATACCCCTGGATTGTTAGCTCCACATCCTGATCACAGCCCCTAGTTTCCATGTGTCAGCCAGTGATTTTTAAGCAGCACTGGCCAAAATCAATTCTTTCATATTTCCATGCAAAGGAGACTTCTGGGCCTCAGAGATTTTGTCCAATCCTCCATTTAGAGTCACCTAAAGAACAAGGAGTAAATATTGGAATGTGGGTAGATACTATTTCCACTAATGGTAGTTGCAGTTCTCCTCATTCTTTTAATATATTCTAACAGAAGGAGATGGCTCTAGATTATTAATTATTTGCTTTGTTTTACTGCAGGGTAAGCCTGTATCTACTGTGGAAATCACTTGAGACCACAACAATTTTCACCCTGGTGTGTATAACTTAGATTTACACTCTAGTAGCTATGGTTAAATGTTAGAACAGCCATCACTACTATTACCACTGAGTGGAGCTGGTTACTTCCAGTGTCCATAAACAAAATGGGATTCTAGTCATGCAAAACAATAGATACAACATATTTTTCCTGCTTGTATACTGCCTATTATGTCATGCTCCATATGAACTTTCAACTCAGGTTATCTTATCATGCCAAAACTTTGATGCCTGAGGAAAATAGGAGCATTTAGCTTGATAAGGATTCTGTTCAGGCATAGAGCTGACCTCTAGCTGCAATATAAACAATCAGGTCACAGACTGGAGTAGATTCTTCTCTGTAACTCCTCAGGAAAACAGCCAAAACAAACTGCATAGGTGGTAAAGATCTAAGAAGTGAAGGGTTTACTGAGCTTACCTAAGCTGAGATGGCTTGATGAATACATCATGAGCTATAGGCAAGTGGCTTATCTCTGTGTCACTAGTGAATTACTTCTCTGTTAACTCCCTTACTACATAAAGATGGCTTCATGTGTTTCCTTCTATCTTTATTAATGCTTCAAACTGATTGCTGGAATATTTCAGTTTTTCCAAACCTGAGCCACTTTCACTCTATTGATATTAATTTAGTTTTTTAGCTCATTAGAATTCTTGCAGTGTTGATGAATGTCTTTTCTTCTCCCCCTGTGGGTGAATTGGTTTTTAGGAAGTCTGGAGATACTTAGTCCAACATATAAACAGGATATGGCATGCACTGCTGCTCAGTGGCTTTAAGTGCATCAAATTTAGTAGTGGGCATGGTGAACTGGACATTTGTTCTAAGATGCCCTAGCAATGCAGCAGATAGGGCAGACCACAAGCCAAAAAAATGCCCCCACCCCCAAAAAAGGTAGTCACTCACCAATCATTCTGAGGTGGCCTTTCTTGTGCTCCTTCAGCCTCCTTTCCTAGCTGCTCATAACCTGCTGTATCACTTATCAGCCCACCTCAAAACTTGTCTTTCCTCTTGATTTAGACTTCAGTTCTTGATTTTTCCACCCACGTCTGTGTTAATTTGCCTCCCTCATGTTGAACAGAGAGCAGATCAAGGGCTGTCATTCTGCTCAGCTTAATCTCCAAGCAGAAAATGTACAAAAACAACCATTTCAGAAACTCACTGATTAGTCAGCGGAACCACTGTCTTGGTAACGGCCAGGGAGAACACCTCTGTCACTGCACCCACACATGGCAATGACAGTCGCCTCCAACAGACCCTGTAAGCCAAGAGACTTCTCAGCCCCCAAGGTAAAGTTGGGGTTCTGGCAGCCTCAAAATGGCCATGCAATCTTCTCAGCAGCATGTTGAATAGCACCACACAAAAGAGGGCTGCTGAGCTAAAGCTGGACCTGTAGCAGCAGGCTGTGGTGAAATGTGAAATGATGGTCATCCTTAAACTTGGTGCCCTAGTGTCACCTCTTCCAACTCCATTTGCCACCCAGGAGGTGGCATGAATATCCTTGCATACAGCAAATGCTCAAGGATGCTAACAGACCAAGTCCCAGTTTGCTTAGTGTGGATGATTAGCAATACTGCAGTACATTTTTGCATGTATTCTGGGTTATAGCTGATATCCTCCAGTAGATATAGCCAATGGAATATTTGGTAGAGCTGCCAAGGATTTCAGGAAGGAAGCAGAAGAGCCCATTGTATTCAACATGAAAAGCCTTGCAAAGTCCCGGCAAGGTAAGGGATTAAATTGAATCAGGTATCTTGCCACAGATGTTTTTGAGGCACTGAATGACTGCTCAGTGCAAATACTCTGCTGGCATGTAAAAGTGCACAGCTTTATAGTACAATCAAGCATCAGCATCATCAAACTCTCTCTTTAAAGAACACATTCAGGTTGAATCCTCATGAGAGATTTATGTGCCTTTCTCTTAAATAATGCACAACTTTGTAGCTTGTGCAGTCTCTAGGAAACACTGGCAACCTGCTGTCAAGAGAGGAGAGGGATTCTTCGGAGACAGCTGTTTTCACACATTTTCTGCTCCTGTTCATGTTCCCAGTTCAGCTGTAGGGGAAACAGATACTGTAATTGATATTATATATACATTGCATAGCACATGTATGCACATCCACATCCTCACATTTGCGCCCATAGACACATGATATAATCTATTCAGACACATAATAGAATATGTTCACAGATTTCTTGTCAGGATTAAACTCCTGTAGCAGAATCTTTGCTGAATTTGTTTCTCTGTGCTGTCAATTGTAAAATAAAAGTGCTGTTCCACGAAATCACCTGGACACTCATACCTCATCTATCAACTCTCCTTTTCAAGTGTCAGGAACTTGACAACTCAATGAACATAGATACATAGGATATGTAGGGGTTTCTATAGTTCTTCTTTTCATATGAATGTATCCTTACATATAAAGTGACAGATCTCCAGTTGATATATTGATTAATAAACCAATACTGCTCTGCAGATGCCACTGAATCCTTCTTGATTTACATCTGTAGTGTCTGGTCTGTGATATATTGTGATGTACACAAGCCACAATATTATGGTGTAGCATTACTTAACCTTTTAGGTGTAGCTTAATAAACAGAAAGAGTGGCAAAGCAAAATAAAAAATGTTGGACACTAATAAAAGATTAGCCCAATACCAGCCTACTATAAATTCTGTATAGGAGCAGCAATGCTTTTTCTTTCTTTCTTTTTTTTTTTTTTAAATTTTTAATTTTACTAGTATTTATATCATTGAATCTAAAGATTATTTACTTACCCTGACCCAAAGCAGAACTTCAGAGTGAAAAGAAAATAAAAGATATTTCACATTCCTCAAACCGGATCCATTTAAAAGAAATCCTCATGTTTTATATCTAACACTCACTGTGACCAGTGATAGATGAATACTCTGTTTGTTACTCATACAGGCAGAGATTAAATATTATCTATTTTGAATTCAGTCACTGTAGTTTGAGGAATGAAATTCTGTTTGGGAACAGAAGATAACACTTCTTGAACACGTTGATTATAAAAAAGAAAGACAGTGAAACATAGCAGCTGTCTGAAATCATAGAGAAATTCAGAAGGTTAAAAAGGTTGAGCCACTATTTTCTCACAAATAAGATTATAGATAAAGATAAACAGAAAGCAATTTTCTCACTATCTGTGGCAGTAAATGTTAACGCCCTATGAAGTGCCTTGTTGCAATCTCAGAAACCAGGAACCATCTGTCCACAAGACCTGCAAAGTTCTCAGCAGAGCACTCCATGCCCAAAGATGGGCAGCATTGAGGACATCTTCAAATTTTGTAATAGAATGAGGAAGTCAAATAGATAATTAATACCACAGCAAAAAATCAACATGGATAAGTACTTTGAAATTGCTTGGAGATCACGCTTCAGTGCATCTGTACTGTGTTAGTAATGAAAGACTTCAAAGACTACGTGACAAAGGGAAACAGAACATGACCAAAAGATGCTGTATGTAATGTCAGAAGCACCAGTCAGAATTCAGTGACACAAAAAGTGACTCAAAAAACAACAAAACCCATAAAACCAGCTCTGAAGATCATGAGTCATGCCTCAGGTTCTTCTGTCTCTTGTGTAAGGGTTCATTTGATATGAACTTGTACATGTGAATTATCTTCAAGTATCACAACAACTTCAAGGGCAGGACCTTAGGTGGTAGACATCAACTGGCATGTGCCCTGAGGGTGGTCCCTACCTTCAGATAACCCAGGGAAGGAGAAAAGGTAACTTTTTGTTTTGAGAAAGAAAGGCAGAGGAGCTAACATACCTTATATTGTAAATAAAAGCAACTACAACTAACAAAGCAAGCTGATGAATTAATTTCACCAATTAGGTGAAACTAATTAGTTCTAAAGGAGGCTCTAAAGGTGCTGCATTTCACTCATCAGTAACCTTTCCTACCAGCAGCACCAGGCTGAACCAGGCATCTATAGAGATGGGCTTGTTCCTACACAGGTAGATGTCATCCATGTGAATGCACTGGTATCTGTCCTACCACAAAAGAAAAAGCAAAATTATACTGTATCTGTTAATGGTGTCCTCAGGAAAAGAAACTCCATGGAAAAGAAAGAAACTAATTTACAAGCATTTTCCATGCACTAAGCCATACTATTTACTTTTCCATGCACTAAGCCTGGCAAGTTCATGAATAGAGCAACTCAAGACCCTTCACCTCTCTGAGAATTATAAAGGTAGAAGACCACAAATCTGATAAGCATGGCAGTCCCCAGATTGAAGGTTTCCTTGAAATGGAAGGTAAATGCCAAAAGTTCTGTAAATGTCTGTGCAAATGCTAAGTGGGGTTCATACACCGTGAAATTTTGCAGTAAAACAGGAAAGATTCATTACAATTTTACTTGGGTTGAGATTAACCTCATCTCAGACAGACAGTATCCTGTCCACTTTTCAGCCCTGGAGATATCTCCCCTTGGGCACCACAGGTTCAACAAGGGGTGAAAGTCGCAGGCATCACTTCTCTGCCCGCCTCCCTCCTATCACATCAAAGCTACTTATATTAAATTATCACCATATATTCATCAGCATCTGAAGCAATATTTTCTCTGATATGGATGCAAAAGGCAAGTTTAAACCAATCCCTACAAAACTGGAGCAGGTTATATGTAGATGAGTGCAGGAAATTATGTAAATCACTCTGTTAAATGAATAAATGGAGGATTTATGGGAACATCAATCTTGAAAAAAAAAATTGGTTCACAATTTTATAGTGACAGGCGTCACTGATAGCTGGGAAAAGAAAACAAAACCCTATCAAACAAACAGCACAAACTTTTAAAGCCAGGGAAGCAGAGTTATTTGTGGACCTCAGGTACAATAGGCAGACATGAGAAAAATATGCCTTTATATTTGAAATGGGGAGGAAAAATGATAGGTTTAGCAACCTCCACAACTCACCCAAGCTCAGACAGATCTTCGCTGCTGGAGACCAAGCACAGTACTTGACGCAAACAGTATATGAGCACAAAGACTTTCTGAGCAACAGAGCACATTCACATTTCCCAGCAGCTTCCTAGAGCAGAAAATGATTAGTGAAACCCTGGCAACAAACTTGTTCATTAGCAGTGCTCCTTCCAAAATACAGAGCAGGAATTACAACAGGAGCAAGCACAGCCCCAGTGCTGATGATGCAATAGAAAGTAAAACTTAATTTGTATTTGCTCATGCTGCTGAGAAGGGAAAACACTATGGAAGCAAAATCACAACTTTCTTGTTTAAGTGGGCTTTGTATTTTAATGCTGCAGAAGCTGCATGTAAAAAGACCCTGGGCTCACATCTTTCTGATTGTGTCTTTAGATAAAACATCCTAGGGATCTCATCCACCATTCTTCTGGTCCTAGGAAGCAAAGTGATAACATGGATTTTATATCCATGCACCTAATCCCCCCTCTCCAAGCCCCTGTCGCCAGCACGAAGTGTTCAAGCCCACAGTAGCTGCTCTGTGCTGGCCCCAAACCATTGCCAGGGCAATCTGTGGGCAACCACTCCCTGGTGTGGCCAGGTCCACACTAAGGATTGTGCTCATCATAGAACAGAAGGGGCCTCTGTGGGACAGGCGTGGGTGCCACTGCTTTGTCTGTGAACATCCAGGCAGCTTTAGAGCCCCTTCAGGCTGTGAACACATTCCAGGGAAATCAGGCTGGGGTTCATTCCAAGCATGGTGTCTGAGCTTTTTTTGTGATGAATATAAGCCAGTGCCAGAAGACTGAAAGGACCAAGGAGAGCCCTCAGAGCAACATCCTACAGGTATGGAGGGCTGACATTCATTGCAAGACTCATTCAGCTCAGTAGGATTATCAAAGTTAGGTATCTGTTTGGTGCAACAGAGCCTCTCTCCTTTTATTTCATATTTTTAATTTGATAGCAATTATACAAACACATATCCACACACGCCTTGCCATGCTTGGTGATGCAGCTAAGTAATTGAGCATATTCTGATGTGTTATACTGGAACAGAGAAACTTTTTCAGAGGCTCTATTTAAAAACTCTGGACAAGGATAGATACATCAACACACAAACATTAGTTCTGCAAACTTTTAAGTCATATACATTTCTTTGACAGTATATTTCTGCAAAATAATTACAAAATTTATTCAGCTAAGAAGATCTGTATAATTTAGCATAACCATGTGTGGTATTTTATACAAACACTGACAACACCTGGGTGAAAAAGGAACAGGTTAAAAGGAAATTATTTTTTTGTTTGATCAGAACATGGGCAGTTGCCTGAATCAAATGCAATGATACATTTGTCTCTGAAGGACTGATATTTGCTTTGGGCAAAGATTTCATTTGATTTAAATTCTTGATGGAGGGAGGGAATCTGCAATAGATGCTGCAAATGGAAGTATCAATGCTTATTACAGTTTCTGCAGCCTCATTTCAACACTTCTGGAGAAGGGGGCTGGATCAGTCTGTTTAACTACAATGCTGACTCCTTTACAGAAAAAAAAAAAGAAAGAAAAAAATATATATACATTTGTGTGATTATTGGCATCATAAGGGAATTTTCAATTTAGGTAAGTTATCAAGGAACACAGAGAACAAAAAATGTTGTCATCTGCAGCAAGCATAGCAGAAAACATATTTTAGATCACACAGATGATAACCTCCTGTTTCCTAAGGTGGCATTTGGGACAATTCACTGTTTGCAAACAGAATGGTTCCAGTTGCTTATTCAGATAATACTTGATTCACATGTGCCATTGCTTGCATGACTTTCAGATTATTTACAAGCCAAGGTTGCATGAATACAGAGCCTTTCACTTCAGTCACTGTTTCTTTTAAGAGCTGTTCTGTTCCTGGAAATAGAAAGGACTCCATTTAATGATTAACCATCAAAATAGATTCCCTTTTTATAATCTCCTAGGGAAACGGTAAACCACTTTGACCAGTACATTTTCATAACAATTCATTTCAAAAAAAAGAGAGCAGAATAGCCAGGGTCTCTAATATAGCTATAGAAAATGCAAACTGGGAAAAATTATATAAAGCCTCTGTTGTGTTAGAAACCCTTCTGTCCTCTGTATCTCAGAGTGTATCACTACCTACAAAAAAGCAGCTCTCTGCCCGCAGCAATTCCCTTCATAGTTCTTCCAGTACTGGGAAACCGCATTGGTGAGATTGGTTTTCTTCCTCTAGGACATTTTGATATAAGAGTGTTGTTTTATGCATTTTTATTTCAATAAATAAAGTTGATCACTGCTGTGTTTGCTTTTCTGGTTTCAGTATTTTTACTGTGTGTAGCAGATGGAGCTGCTAGCAACACAGATAGATAAGGTTGCTTAACGTTTCCCATGCTAAGTCTCTGTTTTCAGTTGCTTATATCTTATTTTATCCACTTGGGCTATAGCATTTCATGCTTACTTCTTGCCTCAGATTGATTTTTTTCTCCCTGGTTTTCAGTATATTATTCTGTTACTTCTGAGAATTAAAAAAAAAAAACAAAAAACAAAAAAAAAAACACAACAAAATCCACAAACACACCCCCCCCACACACACACGTACACAATCGAAATAAATACATTTTATAAGTTAATTTCTTTCTTGTAAGGTTTTTGTATTTGGGACAAGGATGTTGCATTTTGGTAGGAAGAATGTGGAGGGGGGAATTAAATTAGCAGGTTCACTACTTCTTATCCAGGAGTTAATCTCACTAACAATAAAACCACTGTGAACAAAGTATGAACATTCCTATTTAGAACAGGCTTTTGAACTCTGTGTTTTCAGAAACATTAGTTTAAAGACATAAAAAACTTAGAGTTAATACAGTCACAGCAAAAGCAAACAAGAAACTTTATTATCCTGCCTCTTTAGCTAATATATAGTCATACACACAAATATCCATAGAGCAGATCACAGCCTTATTTTTCAAAGATATGTAGCCATGACCCAAAGATTTTAGGCAAAATGCTGCTACCACCAAAATAGTTGGAATATTTTCCTGATGACTTTGCTGGGGAAAGTGTTGTTTCCTTGGTGAAGTTCCCTGAAACCTTACATTTTAAGTAAAGTTATGCAGCTCAGACTGCTCCTACACAGAAAATACAGCTTTTGCCTTCCATGCTTCCACATCCTCTGCACACATGCCACTGCAGCAGCAGCTCCTGCTCTTTCCTCAGCCATTTCCAGACTTAGACACACACTTGGATATTAGAGGATTCCTCTCTGCAGGGGTAGCTGTTTTCCACATTGTTCATCTGAACACCTTTAACACTGGCTGGTGAGAAAACCTCCGACTCTGGCAGTGCTTTGTCCCTGAGCAGCAAATGCTGTGCCAGTGTCCAGGACATTAGCTGTATATGATATATTTCTCTTGGAAATGACGATCCCCCCAGAGAATGGTAGCTTTAATAATGCCTTCCAAAAAAAAGTAAACTAATCAATTAAGATTTGTCAAGTAATTACTCTAAGAATTGGTCTACACAACTGAAATTAATCAATTAAAATAATTAGCCTTACACTTAGTGTGTCTGGCTAATTATATAAACATTTACCATGCATATTTTCAAGCTAAACTTCACTAGCTTCCATACAGAAGCTCTCTCAGTGTAAGAGATTGTACCACAAATTACAGAGTTCACATGTTTAATATATGTCAATATATTTTCAAGGACATTTACATAATATATGCAAATATATTGAAGAGTCTTAGCTCTTGCAAATTCTAATCCCATCCTTAACATCTAAGTCATACACAGCAATATGTGATGTGGGTGTTGGGGTTTTTTAATTTTAACTGACCAGCTCCTCCTCCAGTTTAACTAAATTAGTGAGGCTGCTGAAATCTGCTCCACAGGGGACCCTGCTCTGGGACTGCTGGGGCACTGGAGCAAAGGCAGGATGCAGTTTGGTTATTAAATGAAGTGGTTCCTTGGAGATGTGGGAAAGTTAGAAACCCACAGTCCTTGCTGCTTGCCATTTACCTTCCAGTTAGCAACCATGGTGTTGGTCTTAGCCTATAAAATCTTGGCGATTTGGGCTTGGTCAGAAGGGACTGTGTTACCCTCCTCATGACAAATAGCTGGAGAAATGCCTGGAGATCAAGAAAAATGCACAGGATTAAATATTTTATATTAATTGAAAGGGATATTGGCCTTGAGGCAGAGTACTGTGCTTCCAAGCTTTCATATTCCATGAATTGCTACAAAATATATTGTATTAGCACGTGCATTTTTTGCTTCTTTAAAGACAGACTTCTTGAGTCTGAAGTTTGACTTTCCAGCAATGAGCCAGCTTTCAATACGAAAGTCATGGCACAGTGTCACTGAATCATGGAACTATAGATTAGAATCAAAAAAGAAATAAACAACCCCCTATCAGGTCCAGTATTTAGAGTCAAATGGGAACATCTCACCTTGTCTTCACTTTAAATCTCATGCAGGGAGTCAAAACTGTGTTAACAAGCCAGTTCAAATGCTCCCAATGCACTTACAGTTCGCAAAGCATCATAGCCAAACCCCAACAGCACTTTCAGACCTTTGTGCATTTCTGCTATTGCTCTGGCTCAGCTGGTCTCTGTGATGGAAAAACTGTTATTAGGTAATTAAGTAATATTAAGTAGAATGAAAAATGTTCCAAATTTAAACTTCAAAATATCCCCATGACTTTTCCCACATGCCGCTTGGGTTCCCACTGGAGACATCACAGTCCCTAAAGTAACCTGTCACCACTGATTATTGTCATGGCACTGAACACACAGAATTAATCTGTGGCATGCAGCAGGGAAGAGAGCTCCAGTGCAAGCCCTTCCCCAGGCTGCAGCTCTTCAGGGACAGCTGCTTCTACTCGGACTCTCCATGGCCACAGTTCCTGCAAGAAATATCCACCTGCTATGGCATGGGGCCCTCCCTGGGGCCCCAGGGTTCCTCTAGGAACCAGTTATGGTCATTCCTGCTGTACTCCAAAGCCAAGAAGAAGCTTTTCTCAAACTGGGGAGGAGTGCAGCTGCTCATGGGAAAAGCTTTTGCACCTGGATCCAGCTCCACAGGAAAGCTGGGACAAAAGACAAATGGCTGGGGAAATGTGTGCTTGGATCCTGCAGCAGCTCCTGCCCTCTTCTACAGACAGAAAGGAGGTGCAGATGTGTGGCTGAGTGGGAACTAACAACAACAGAGAGAGGGGGGAAGAAGCATTGGAAAGCACTGAGAAGAAGGAAATAGTCCTAAAGTGTGGCCATAGTTACAGGCTGCAGAAATGCCACAAATCTGCACATTTCTATGACTTCTTTACACTGAACTGAGTTCAGTTGCATTCGCAGGGCCAGCCATGACATATATTTCAAATTTACACAGCATCAGTCACAGATTCCTTATTACACAAAGTTATTTTCCTTATCCTATCTGCCACAGATGATAAAACTAAACAAATGGAAGAATATAATTCATTCACTGGTTTATGAACTTCAAGTCCCACAGAGACAGTAAGATATCACAATCCAAACTACAGTGCTGCTAAAACTGAGGGACAAAATGCGGTACAAGATCAGAGTGTACCAGTTTACAAGGATTTCTTCTGGGAAACCAAATGTGCTCTGGGATTGATGTTGTTTCACTTCTTTCTCTGTTTGTTATCCTTACTGTAAAACATTTACCTATAAACATCAAACATCAAAAAAGGCACCATGATTTCAAGGAAATGCATGAACTCAGGATAGAAATGGATAGGGTTTACTTAGGGCTTGGAAATGTTTTGAGGTATTAAGGTCAATGATCCCTTTTAATAGAAAAGCCTGGTCCACCCCTTTGGACAATGCAATGGTGTAATGTATACAAAAAAAAGAGTATTTCCTCTCATCACTGTATTGTTCCATCTTCTTTGAGCTGCATTGCTCAGGTAAAAAGACAACCTAAAAATATTAGGTGGGCTATAGATTTGCCATCCAGTTGAGATAATTTTTAAAAAAGTGTGAACTTTGCACAAAAAGAGTGACAGCAAAGATTGCTAAGTGACACTGATGAGGCTCAGTTTGGGAATTTTTACATTAAAAAAAAAAAAAAAAGTGGCTAAAGAAGAGTGAGTATCCCCCAGTTCTCCAACAGAAATTGCACAATGCAGGAAAGGAAGCTCATTGGAAAATGCTCTTGAGGACATCAGGAATACCCAGACTGACACTGGGGACATTTGCAAATGCAAGTTAATGCCTTTCAGGATTAGTTTTTAAACACACAATGATGCAAATGTTTATTTATCCACAGAGTGGCAGATTGTTAGTATTGCCTATGCCAAAATATGCTTTGGCTGCAATCCAGTGACAAAGCCTTGTCTGAGAGATACTGATCAGTCTGGGGAGCTGAAGTGACACAGAAGAGATTTAAAAATCAAGGGGGCTTGTTCTCTGAGGCATACACAAAATATTCATTAACTTTTATCAGCATGTAATTCTCTCCATCCTGTCTCCTGCACTGCAAAAACATGGGAAATATTTTAGGGTGACAGATGTACTGGTTACCCTGCCTCTGGCAAAAAGATTGAAAACTTCCTGACCTTTTTGAGTACCTGTATACTTTCTATGCACAGATTTAGGGTCTAGGAAGCAGTTCAGAGTTCATCTTTAATTGCACAGTTTCAAAAGCAGCACAGCACACCTCATCTGCACATACAGATTTTTATACCATCATACCTCCATTTACTGTTCCTGCAAAAATAAGATGATGTTGTGGCACTACAGCTGCCCTGCCAATCTGAGAGCAAGGACTCCCCAGGATGGAGCACCTCACATTCTGCTTAGCCAAGCCCAGGGGAAATGCAATTGATGCCCAGCATAGATCATTATCCACCTCTGCCTCAGCTCCCTCCGTCTGCCTCAGCTTCCAAGGCAAGTTTTAGTAATTCTGCAAGTTACAGTGAGACTTGCTTCATTATGCTTTCATTAGTGATCTGTAATGGTCCCTAATTAAACATAACACTGCTGCAGATACAGTTGGAAAAATTTCTACTACCACCCCTTTGCACTTTGAAATATTGAAAGAGTGCAAGTCTGCAGTTTTCTTGGTTTGGTCCCCACCAGCATGACACAGAATTTACGGTTCATCACCAAGACCAAATTAACATCATACATTCCATGAAGGTGCCATGCACTGAATTCTTATTTGCCATTGCTTGGAAGACCAAGAGATATCCCCATGGGCCGAGGAGCAGTTAAGCAGCTGACAGCAGGCTGGAGAGTGGGAAGGAGTAGAGTGACATGGCAGAAAAATCTCATGGTTGTAAAGAAACTTTTACTGTTATCATGTATTTAGACTTGGCATCTTTGCTTATTTGAATTTCACTTCAAAAAGTCACCAAGCCTTCTTTAATACGAATCACTTACTTAGAAATCTTCAAGCTATGAGCTTTGTTACCATGCTATCATAATGGAAAATGGCAAGCACAAAAATGTATGTAGATATTAATGAGGAACATAATACTGAAAAATGGCAAAGCTTACTTAAGGTTATCAAATACATGAAATTAGTTAGCGTTATCTGTCCAAAATTACTGTTAATGAAACTTCACATTCTTATTCCTAGCTTAACAGTTCCCCATCATCATACTGCAATAGAAAGAATGTTGGAGGAGTCTAAATTCAGCTGCTGGAGATTAGATAGAGTAGGGAGGACGGGTGTGCACAGAAAACTCTCTATATGTAGTTTCATCATTAAAATTTCCCTAGCATGAGCAGAAAAGTTATTAAATTCCCAATAAAAAATGTTTAAATGTCATTAAAAAGTTTCAGTTCTATCATAATTCTCCTTAATGGTAAAAATTTCAGTGCTGGTTCTCAGTCCCAAAATTGCATTTTCAAAGAACCCTGTGCTTTAAGTCTCAAATTGCCTAATTACCATATTTATTGCTGGATTCTGTTTTCTAATCCCTGATGACTTTGTCAGATATATTTATGTTCCCTTCATTTTACTCTCCTGCAAGAAGGACATACAGGAGTTAGTGAGGATGGCATGTTGCAACCTGAGTTGGACAGGTGGCTGTTACCACACCATATTAATACCTATTTAGCTACACAGCATTAAAGACTCTGCAAACTGCACAGTACTGGGTATGAAAAATCATAGCACTTACATTCTCCTTAACATTTATCCATGTTATACTTGCAGGATGGTCATTATAATTGATATAAATTAAACCTCAAGAGTAAACCATTCTGCCTCACATTGACAGAACCAAACCAAATTTATTTCATTTGAAGACGTGAAGAACAATTCTTCTGCTTCTCATCTCCCTTTAATTAAAGCATTGCCACGATAAATGTAATTCAAGGGAAGAGGCAGGATAAAATATTAATAAAAGCAAGTATCCAGGCAATCCTAAAGTAGTAAAATCTTTAAAATGCTCAAAGAAAGGCTCTAGTCTTTTGGCTCCTGTAAATTTAGGAAGGAAAGAAAAAGACATGAAATTAATTCCTTGTTGTTTAAATTAAGGTTTCATTAAACTACAGTTCTCTTTTAAAATGGAGTATATAAAACCACCGTGACAATATTACGCATTTATTGTCCTTTCGTACTTAATCAGCAATCACCACCCAGCCAAATTTTCTTAGCTTTTAACCTTGTCAGCTCAATGCACAGTCTGCCAGGCTAGATATTTTTCCTATCTTGGAACTGTTTGTTAAAATTCTGGTATTTCTTCCCATCACATGTTGGTGATAAAATTCAAAATAGCAGAATTTCTGCAAATTAAAAATATTAGAAAAGTCAACAGCAAACCTCAATAATGTGTGTCTTGTTTCAACTTCACCCTCATTACACTAAAATCATAAAACATTAGCTGTACCATTTAAAAAAAAAAGGAGAAAAAATAAATCTAAATATTGAAATATTAAGTATAATTTTGGCAGTTTAAAACTACATCTTTGAAGCAGAACATCCGCATTTGCTCCACATTTTAAGATTATCTTCTCTCTTGAAAAATGCAGGCATTTGTGGGCTTAAGATCTGTCAAGGGACCTACAAACAGATCTGGCTGTTAAAAGCTATCCTATTGCTATCACAAATCAAGATTTTGCAGATGATGATGAAATTAGCGGTCATTACAAGCTACCCCATGCTGGCAGTGACACTTAGCAAAGAATAAAATTAATAAAAAGAAAATAAGATGCATCACTTATTCATGTTGATACACTAGCTCTCCAGATGTGAAGGAAGATAAAATTGGCTGTGGTCATTGCAATCAACAGATTTGACACTAAAAAAACAGAACAAGTCACTCATGCTCAGGTTTCATTTCTAATTCTTGTTTCTGTACAGACAATTTTTAAACCAGAAGCAAAGTTAAGCTGAGGTATTTTTATGTGATAAATTAATGGAATGCAAAATATTCAGAATTTGGGGGTTTGGGGTGCCAAAGAACAATTTGTGGTGGAGGGTCTATGCTGTCCCCGGTGCTGACAGTGATCAGAATAAGGTGGCTAGCTTCTTTATTTGAAGTTCTATATGTACACTTCTGCCCTTCTAGTAATTACTGAATAAGAAAATACATACCAGGGAACATTATTATTTCTAAAAATAATAGAAAATGAATGACAAATTATGAACAGTAGGAACATAAAAAAATTCTGCTGCACCTTAGGGGGTGTTTTTTCTTACATTCTATTGCTGCAGAAATCTGCTTCATGCCACCATTTAAATGTCTTCAAATTTTAATCAAATGTAAGTGAAAATGATAATATTTTTTCAAATAAACTGAAAGCTGTGGATACTTTTAAAAAAATGTTCTGCTAGCATAGTTTAAAGAATGCAAAAGTGTAAAGAATTCAGGATCTTATTGTGCAAAAAGGAAGCTCGTTATTTTGATTGGACCTTAAATAAAAGTATTTGAATGCATTCTATCCAGAATATAATGATATGAATCACATATCACTTTTAGCAGATCAAATCTCCTCCTGAGTCTCACAGATGGTAAAATGAAGGACTTCAAACAAAGCTATTTTCTTGTGTCATTTCCCAGGAAAGTAACAGCACAGAAGCAGAAGGTACTTCCTCCTGGAAAGGACAATCCCCAGTAAATAAAAATCAGTCAGTCACTCTAGTTACAAGCACTTTCTGGTGTCAAGCATTTTAGGCATTTTCTGCTCCTTGGATTTTCTGGCAGTGGTTGTATCCATTGATAGTCACTACTTGAGGAGCTGTGCTTAATTCATGACACCAGTTTAGTTTCACTGTGTGCAACCTGCCTGCTTAGCCTAGGGAAAAAAAATTCCCTGAATTTGTCCAGAAAACAAAACTTATTAAAAATTGCAAGTGTATAAAACTAGGTAATTTTCTACTGTGCTAAGAAACTTGAGGGGATTTATTTTTATACCAACTTGAAAAATCATGCAGACCAGAAGCTGGGGACAGCTTCAGCAAATCATATAAAAGTCGGTCTGCAGACAAATTGGTGTTGAGCCAGCAATCCAGAGTTGGGATATCTTGGCTCTCCATTCAGTGAAGCACCCACAGCATTTTTATGAGCAAAGGTCGGTAAATCTACTCCCCAAAATTAACTTTAAATATGGCTTCACTGTCTCAAGGATCTCAGCTAAAACCCAGTTCTCATTCCATGGATGTTTTAAATTATCAGAACTTAAATGGAATTTTATATTCACTGTGTTTTCATTTAACAGACAATGCTTTTCATCTTGGATGTAGTTAACTTCAGTGGGATCTTCTTGGTGCCAGTCTTATGGATTCCTTTCCTACCTCATGGAGGAACTGGATGCTGTGCAAAGAAGGACAATAATACTGGCAAAGGGTCTAGAAAATAATTGTTATGAGAAGTGGTTGAGGAAACTGAGGTTGCTTAATCTGGACAAGAGAAGGCTTGAAGGATCTTATCACTCTCTACAACTCCCTGAAAGGAGGTTACACCCAGGTGGGGGTCAGTCTCTCCTGCCAAGTCTCAAGTGAAAGGGCAAGATAAAATGGCCTTAAGTTGCACCAGGGGAGGTTCAGATTGGATATTGGAATTTTTATTTTCATTGAAACAGTGGTCAGACATTGGAATAAGTGACCCAGGGAGGTGGTTAGAGTCCCTGTCCCTGGAAGTGTTAAAGAGGACTCTGGATATGACCCTTGGGGTGAGGGATGGTTATGGTGGTGCTGGGTAGATGGTTGGAAAAGATTATGTTGAAGGTTTCTTTCAACCCCAATGATTCTGTGATCTGTGATTCATATGGACCTTGGAGGATGCAAATAAGAGCAGCTTGCAAAGTGGATTGAAAACTGGATGAATGCTCTCTGAAGTGAATTATTATTAGAACAAGAAAAGTGGCCTAGACGGTCAAGGTAAAAAAGCAAAAATTGCACCTTGCTGTTAAAAAAGAGGTGATAGAAACTACATAAACAATAACTGAAATGATTAAAGCTGTAAATAAAACTAGAGAGGAAAAAAATGGTAATGATGATAGCATACAGCCAATTTGTAGTCATCTGATATTAGATGCCTAAGGCAGGACATCAGTCTCAGGAGGCTCCCTATGTGGTCAATGAAGAGAGAGAGCAATTCAGTCAAGTACTCAATTTACGTGCCTAAATAAGCCTGGAAAGGCAAGACAAGAGCTCCTCTTCCTCCCCTGATTGCTCATACCGTGAAGAGGAAAAAGCTTTCAGATTTAAACATCTCAGCTGGCTGTTTCGTGTCATGCAGCAAAGATCCCCCAAGGACCTGAACTGCTGTAAGGGTCCAGAAATAGTGTAAATGATACAAGGATGTATGAAACAACCTTTCCCCAGAGCATGCACAGCCAAGACAGCAGCCAGAGCAGAGAAAAAAAAGGATATAATGGAGGTGGGAGAAGAGAGGCAGTGATCCCAGCAGGTACAAAGACCTGACATGGTTCCATGAGTCACTGCTGCTCTGTGCCCCATTGCAAGAAAGAGTGCTTGAATTAAAGGTGTTTTGCCACTGACAGGCCCTTGTTTGTACGTCAAAGCAAGCAAAGGTGAGTTTTCTGGTTTTTGGCTCCAAAAAGTCTACTTTCTACTTCATTAACTAACAAAAAGCTGAACAGAGGACAGGGTGGATTTAAAAAATCTATTATATTCCCCTTTCAGTGGCTAGAGAAGTATCTTAATACCTCAAAGGGAAAAGGTCCCACTGTATATTACAGAATGTATAATTGAACTGGACTCTCTGAAATCAGGGAAATCTCTCACTTCTCAGAGTGTGGGCATTAATCCTAATACCCTTTGCTTATGAAGGAAGCAATCTCCTCTGTAAAAAGTCCATATCAGTGGAAAAATGTACCACAAACGTAAAGTTTTTTGCCTTTCACTACAAGAAAGAGGTGCTGGAGCATGTCCAGGGAAGGACAGTGGAGGTGGGGAAGAGATCACAAGTCCTATGAGGAGCAACTGAGAGAGCTGGGGGTGTTTAGCCTGGAGAAAAGGAGGTTCAAGGCTGACCTTATCACTCTCTACAGTCCCTTAGAAGAGGGTGTAGCCAGGTGGGGGTCTGTCTATTTTCCCAAGTAGCAACGGAAAGGACAAGAGGAAAGAGCCTCAAGTTGCACTAGGGGAGGTTTAGATCAGATATTAGGAAAAATTTATTCATGGGAAACATTATCAAGCACTGGAACCAGCTGCGCAAGGTAGTGGTTGAGTCACCATCCCTGGAGGTGTTAACAAGATATGAAAATATGGCACTTAAGGGCACGTAAGGGCAGTTTAGTGATGGACTTGGCAGTACTAAGGTAACTGTTGGACTTCATGATCTTAAACAGTTTTTTCCACCCTAAATCATTCTATGATTCTAAAGATCAGGCTTTCAAAGAAGTGGTTTTAAGAAAGAATATTATTGAGGATGCCAACTCAGATGTTGGCATCTCCAAAGGAATCTAAAACTCACAAATCTAGAACAAGCAGTTCCTCACAAATTTAAATCTATCAGCTATCCCACACTAATGGAATTTATGGCACAAACTCAAGGCTCAGTATCCTAAAATAAAAATCATTATGTTTTCAGAATTTTCCTTTTATTACTTAACCCACATAGAACTATGTTGTCTCAAGAAACACTAATTAAAACAATCACAGAGATTTTTTCAAGACTTAATCTGAAATAACCACAAGACATTGGGTATGAGGAGAGTACTTTCATATCCATCTACCCATGCACTTCTTTAGTGCTCACATTTTGCAACAAATTACTTTTCAGGATATTAAAATGCATTTTATTTTCAAATTGTGTGCCGCACTTTCTGCTGAGTCAAAATATCTAGACCTTCTTTAAGTCAAAAATTTGATCATTATTTTTGTACTGATACTTAATCTTCACAGCAATACTATACAAGATCATGCTAAGATTAATGCTTTCACCAAGAGGGATAGCTGTACCTTAAAACCCAGTAGAGAACATCATAAGAATCCCAAGTCCTCGTGATAAACACTTCATTTCTTACAGTCATATTCTATAGCTGATTGTGAAACACTGACTGCATGATACAAAGAAAAAGAATAAAAGATCATTTTACACATTCCCAAAATTATAGCCTTAAAAAAAAACCAAAACAAAAAAACCCAACATAATTCACATGAAATTAGTTATACCATGCAAATAAGAAATATAAAAAATTAGTGAACAGAGCATAACTAGATGACAGCCAATTTGAACATGGTTTTAGTCTCATCAAATTAAGCAGGTTAATTAGTTAAGTACTGAGGTGTGCTGTAACTTTTACAGAATTTTTCAGTCTCCCACCTATTCCTGGCACTATGCTGAACATCTTGATCCTAATGTTTGGTCTAAAGAGAAAGGAGGGGTAATAAGTCATATCACAGTTTGCTATAACAATTATCTGTCAGTCTGTACATCAAGAATCATAGACTCATAGAATGGTTTGGGTTGGAAGGGACTTTCAAGATCATCTTGTTCCAGCCCCCTGCCATGGTCATAGACATCTACCACTAGACCAAGCTCATACCCCCACCCAGCCTGGCCTTGAACAATTCTCAGGATGGGGCAGCCACAACTTCTCTGAGCAGCCTCTTCCAGCATCTCACCAGTCTTACAGCAAAGATTTCTTTTTCCTAATATCTAATCTAAACCTACTCTCTCTTGGTTTGAAGCCATTCCCCCTTCTACTGTCACTATATGCCCTTGTAAAGAAGACATCAAATTGCTAAATAAACAGATTTCTCATCATGGCAGTAGATGAATAATGCATTCAATGGTCAGTAAAGGGATAATCACATTTCAGCTTAGCTGTTCCTTCCTGCCCTAGCATCATTCCTCAGGCTGTGCCTATGCAAGACCTTTTGGTCCATGAGTGAATCACACTAAGAAACGGATCTGTCTGGAAAACAAGCTAAGGAAAATTAATTTCAGCATTCAGCTGGCTTAGTTCCTCAAAATGGCTCACAGCACAACTGTGCAAAGATTCAGTTTAGTGCAGAACAAGAAGGCTTAAGCAACAGACAGAAATTGCAGATGGTAGTTTAGGCAACCTTCCTTCCCAGGTTCTTTGGCTCTATTTCCCTTTGACAGTATTCCCAAAATACATGCAAGTTTTGTACACTTTTTCTATTGGATGCTATGATTTGATCTCCAGCAATTAGCTCCTTTACTTTCATAGATTTCAAGTCCAGGGTGATGCCCCCCAGTGCACCAGTTTAAATAAGGTCAACTCATTGTCTAGACAGGATACCGAGAGCAGGGCCTTTGCCTTTTGTTCTATAAACTTACTTACATGTTTTCTGGATTGATGATCAGTGAGATGGTTGAGAGTTTTAATTATCCTTTGAAACCCAGCCAGCAAAAAATGTGCTAACTTTTGAAGCATATTCCTTTACATGTGAATTTATTTCATTTGTGCATTTGCGTTTAAATTTGTCATTATGTAAATTCCCTTGATATCTTAAGCAGAATAAGCTCTACTATGCTTAGCTTTAAATTGTTTTGTGGGACTCAGAAGATGGAATAATCATTAAAGAATATCCACAGGAGTGTGTCTGATGGAGGGGTAGCCAAAACAGTCATTGTTTTAAAATAATAACCAGCCACTAATACACAATCATAATTTCTCTCTGATCTTATGAGCTGCTGTCTTTGATATATAGCTGCTGAACATCAATAACACCCTCACCAATCATCATTTAAGAGAGAAAGCCAAGGTACAACATGAAAGAATATAATTTTCCATGCGTAATACAGCCTTGTACTGCTTTGATGAGTTGCTTGTTCAGGGGAAGTCTCTGTTAACTCAGGATGCTTCTTCTCACTGAACTGGAAAACAGAATGACAATGTGGAAATACAGTTGCTTGATAAGTTCTTTTCCTTAGTAGGTAAAACTGAAGTATATGCAGTTCACTGAAATTGGTGGACTAATTGTACTCTTGCAGCCCAACTTCTGTTCAAATCTTTTGCTTGAATAAAGACTGCCATAGCTATCTTAAGCATAAGCTTAAGACCTTATTTTGTAAACTTGATTTCTTGGAGCAGAGATTGCTGCTCTGAAGCCCTGGGGGGCTTCAGATGTTCCACAGATGTTCCAATGTTCCACAGTGTCTATCACACTGGACAGGGAGCCAGTGCGTGGCTGCACCGAGACCCCATGCAGGATGCAGGGCTTTAAGACCCTTTTTTGAATTATTCCTAAGTGGTATTTTCCTCTAGGATGAATCCTGTGATTCCAGGTCTCATAATTTATTGCCATTCCTTGGGTTTACTTCAGATCCTTGTACAGCGCCTCTCCTCAGGAGAAAGGGCAGCACTGAACCTGTGATAACTCAGCTTAGCAAGGCAAAATCTTTGTCTGTTTAGAGGAAAAGCATTCTCTTTGGAAAACACATAATAAACCAACAAAAAAATTTAATTAAATTCAAGCCAATTTGTTAATATTGCTTCAAAGCTCCTTGCAAGACCTGCCAAGGAGTGACACAGTATCTTGTTCTGGACACCACCACTTTTGGCACCATTTTTTGCTAGCTCTTTTAAACTAGAACAAGCTGGGATATGGCTCCTCCCATGGTGCAAACCTCCAGTGGGATTATAACCAGAACAGGGAACTGGCAAGAAGTATCCTTTTTCGACTCTTATGCCCAATGGATCGCTCAAAAAATTCTTTTTTAAATATACACTAAGCATCGAAAAAGCTATCTTTTTCAAAAACTTATCTGAAAATCCCAGGTTTTCAATCCTTTGCTGTTTCTTCTAGACCTGTTCATGTAATTAAAGGAAAAAAGGGTCAGAGAGGTGTTTTTCCAATGTCTTGTGAGAATATTCTGTCACAACAGTTAGAGCAGAAATTAAACCAACAGTATTTATAAGTACACCCTACAAAGTGCTTTTTGGATGACTTTACAGGACATGATATTTGCCTGTGAGGGGAATTTGGCAAAGGCAAAAAATGTGTATACGTGAAAACTTCCAAATTAGGCCCTCTCAGAATGCAGTAGAGAACAATATTTCTAGACAACAGACTGTTGAAATAATGAATCAAAAATATGAAGAAATTTATTACATGTAATGTAAATTAGATGGTTATTTCCATGTGGATTAATAAATTGGAGAATCCATTATTCCCCAGAGGAGAACAGTGAAAGAATTGGGGATTTTCCTTGCATCCCTTCTCCTGATCCAAGCTTCTCTCAATGTACCAAAGAGTCTGGAGCCGGGGAGTGTTGGATGTGTTTAGCCTGGGGAAAAGAAGGCTGAGGAGGGCCCTTATCACTCTCTGCCATTGTGTGAAAGGAGGTTCTGGTGAGGTGAGGGTTGGTCTCATCTCCCAGATAATGTTTGACAGGATGACAGGAAATAAGCTCAAGTTGTTCCAGGAAGGCTTAGATTAAGTATTAGGAATAACTTCTTCTTGAAAAGGATTCTCAAGCATTGGAACAGGCTTGAGCAAAGGGAAGGGGTGGAGTTACCATCACTGGAGATATTAAAAAATCTATGGATGTGGCACTTGGGGACATGGTTCAGTGGTGGAGTTGGCAGCGCTGGGTGAATGGTTGGATGCAATGATCTTAAAGGAATTTTGCAAACTACATGATTCTATGAGTCTATTATTCTCCAGTCCAGGTGGAGTTTCATGGTCTTAATCCAGGCTGCAGGAGTCTATCAGATATTAAAAGATCCTAAAGGGGCATTAAACCTCTTCTACTATAGAAATCACTCAGAAAACCATCAAGATGATACTGAAAGGCAATCCCTTAACACAGTATTCTCCTCAAAGCTAAAATAAGATGCCACTTTGTCAGTCTCAGTAGAGACTGATGCTACCTCTTGCTGTCTGTCTAGAGAGGTGACAGAACGATGGCAGCTGCACATGCAAGTGACTGTCAGGGGAGCAATGATGCTGAGCAAGAGAGAAAATGGACAAGTTGAAAGCAGTGTGAGAAGCAGAGCTGTTGGACTGGGCAAGCAGTCCTTGCAGCTACATGAGATTATACTTTAGTAGCTTTGAAGCAGCACAGCAATTTACTCCCAAATTTCTATTAAAGCTGTGGCATTTATAGTATAACTTTAATGAAAAAAAATCAGAGTCTTAATAAAAGTAAAGCTTTAAGCTACTTCTGAGCATCTCTTTAGAGCTAAGGCCTAATGCCTGTAAGATTCATTCAACTGCAATTTCTGAATCTCCTCAAATACAAGCACATAGATACAAGCACATTTTCAAAGTCCATGGCATAGGTCTTCACTGTATGCAATCATATTCATACAGAAATGAAGCAAATAATAGTGATGAAGGTGAATAAGACCACTTCTGAATATGTGAATGACTTCTTTTGAATCGTCATAATCCTATGAAATTCTCTTTCCCTGCATCATGGGACACCAGAAATATCTTTCCTGCAATTTTCAGGTTACAAGAAAGAATACTCCATTGGTAGAAGGATTTTCCCATCACAGTTTGGATACCATTTATATTCTCACTTTATATTGTGCTTGGTAGCAGAAGCCCTGTCTCCTGGAATTCTTGAGAGTGATAGTCATTGCTCACAGTGGGAAAAATGAAAAGCTGATTCCAAAAGAATCAAAATACAAAATTCTAACAGTTCAAAGAGCAACTAAAAAAAGAGATACATTTAAAAATCTCATTATTTTTAATCCATCTGAGGAATTTAATGGTTTAGCCTTTGGGGTTTGACCATATTGGTTAACAAACTCAAAAAAACCCAACTATGTTACAAAGAAAAAAAAAAAGAAAAAAAAAAGAAACAAAAAAGGAATTCCAAACACACAAACAAAACCAAAACAAACAAAAAAAANNNNAAGAAACAAAAAAGGAATTCCAAACACACGAACAAAACCCAAACAAACAAACAAAAAAACCCCAAGAAAACCCAAAACAAAACAAACCAACCAACCAACCAAAAAAAAACCTAAGCAAAACACAGTTTAGAGATATAAACTACATAGAAAGAACTGAACATACATTTAGATAGAATTGACTTTTTCTACCAAAACTAGATCCCAGGGCAGTAATTTCTGGGATCATCAGATTGATCCCACATTCAATAAGTGACTACATACTGATAAACTGGTTGCTGACCTTGGGTTAACCTTTTGAAATTGTTAAACCTTGGGCTTCTATTCGCAGTCTACTATAATGAAGGTCTCATCATCATGGTCTTTTTCCTGCCATTGAGAAGGCACAATTAGGTAAATAACCCTGCCAGCAGGCAGAATGTAGCAACATTCTTCATTTTTCTCCCCAACTGCATCAGAGGAAGGACAGTATTTTTTAGGCATAGCTCGCATCTGTTCCTGAAGCCCAGTAGCTTGGAATAAAAACTGACCAAAACTGAGAGAATATTGCTTTTCAAAGTCCTATTTTGCAGAGGTTGTTTTTTTTTTTTTTCCTTGCATCTAAGTAGAATAATTCAGATTAAAAATTCATTCTATTTAAGTTTACAAAGTAACTAAACAGTCAAGAGGCAAAAAATCACTGAGCAAATTGTTCTCTGTCAACAAAGGAGGAACTCACCCTGCACAGAGAAAAAATATGGTTTTGTCTAACTTGTAACAGCATTGCCCTGGGTTCAAGGAAGGAAATATTGTTCCTGACCCACCAGGACCCATAGCGGGAAGCTCACACAGCTACGATGTGCACTGCAGCTACCTTTTAGCCTGAAAGGAGGTCTCTCTCTACTGGACAGATTTTCATTTGCAGACCCAACCACACTGCAAGTATAGAGAATGCAAAGAGATGCGCTTCCTTCGGTTCCTATAGTAGAGATTATTAATTAACTAATAATCTAAGTCTGCTGACACTTTTCATCCATACGAGTGTGATGTGCCTTGCAGGCTGTGCCCATTTTGCCCTTTCACTGGTGAGCTCATCCACCAAGACCTGGCTCAGACTCTGATACTCCACCACCTCTCTGCTGCCAGAAGCACACCAGATGGTGACTTTTTATCCTGTACATGAAGAGTGCTGTTTTTTGGGAGAGGGGATGACTTTCTGGCTGGTTTTGAACAGCTAAAGCACAGTGCAGTTCTGGATAGTGACAATTTTGCTAGCCACTACAACCTGTAACAGAAATCATAACTCTGAGGCTGGCTGTGATGGATCTAACATCTGTCCCCACAGAGTGACTGTGAGGCCACAAGAATGGCTTCACAGCTACAGAAACCTCCACAGTGCTTGAGAAGTCTATTAGTGGCAAATGTTTCCAAATTGGCAGTTCCTATCAGATTTTCCAGCCTGTTAGACGAACAAGCTCGTTCAAGTAAAATTTACTCTAAATATGTGAAACCTGATGGTTTGAATCTGAGATGTTTCCTGGAACAGTTCAGCAGCTTGTTAAAATTGTACCATGATTCAGTGCTTGGGCATCCTCCATATCTCAAGTGCTGTCTAAGCTACCAGCAGAGCTTCTGACAGGAGCTAGCCAGACTGTCACCCTCAGATGAACAATCAGAGCAGTTGTGCTTCCACCAGGCAAAGATTTCCTAGAATGCCTTGCTTCCTGCAAGGTTGAAAACATCTAATGAAGACATACAGTACTCCTGCTACACCCTTCTCCCTGACCCCTTCCTACTTGTTTTAGGTATTTTCCAAATCTTATAATTTACCACTATTTTTGAAAACTTTGCCATCATCACTCCAGAGGGTAGGGATCCAGATGTTCCATGTAGGGAAGTGGGACATGAAGAAGGGGTGCCTCTTGGAAGGTGAGACCTACCAAGGAAGGGAGAGTAAATTCAAGTCCTGATTTAGTGACCCTCTCATTAGGTAAATTTTCCTAATAAACCATTTAAGTCCTGTTGTTCCCAGTTCTTTTTACAGCATCTGAAACCATTGTCATTAACTTCTGTGTTAAGGGATGAAGCAGAGTATATTGAGCTATATATTGTGCTTTCAGAGGCATTTTGTCACATTCAAAATTGCCTTTTCTGCCCATTTCCATTGCAATCAAATTTCCGTAGAGGTAGAGGGCTATTAGATGAGATACCAACACTTGCAAGTATGTGTCAGATCAGAATACCAGCTTCAAACATTGCATGGCATTGACTCTAAGTGGGTCAGTTCATAAAATATCATCTGTTCAAATGATGCCTATGCTGCAGTAAGAAAAATGGGGAAATGCAGCAGTAATTGAAAATGATCTGATTTTAAATGTCCTGTACCTGGTGCACGTTCAAAGAACATTTCAGTGTTCCTTTAATAATGCTTCTAGGACATGGGAAATTTTTAAAATGTTGCTCCTAAAGACCATGATCAGAAGTTAAAAGAGAAATGAAGGAATTTAAAGAAAAGTCTGTGTCTGGGTCTTATGACATTATTCTTTGCACATTTCCTTTCCTTTATTTATGCAGAGAATAGGCTTTTGGGTGCATCTCTTCCTCAAATGCCTATTCAGTGTGCTAATGAGATAAAAAATATATAAAGAATATGTTGTGCAATAGCAAAGCATTAACTATTGCTCCACTTCCTTGTATTCTTAAATAAAACACATTTTAATTCAGCAGAAGAATATTTTACTGACCTTTCCACTTGTTTCTAGTTCACTAGTGTGTCTAGAGCTATCTTGTCACTTCGTAGCTCATTTTTGTTTTAGCCTGAGTAACTGCTCAGAAGCAACAAGCCCTGCTGGAATATCAGGCACAAATTGCACTCTGGAGGCTTTGAAACTAACCCGACAGCAACTGGGGAGCTGGGAAAGGGGCAGAAACTTGTGTAGAGGAAGTGACCCATGAGACAAAGTGAGACATGCTCCTGCAGTCTGTACCAGCTGAAGCTCTCTGGCAGGCAGAGTTTCATCGCTGTTGGGAGTCTCAGTACTGAAGCCTGGAGGTTTCAGAGGTTGGAACACATGGTCAGGTCTGCTACTGAGAACACAGGACATTATTTTCTGCCCAAATACAATGGGAATTATTATTTTTCCTGATGCATCTCTCTTGTAGTGTTCTATAACCACCTGTCTCAAAATCAGGTAGCTATGAGAGATGAGGCCAGGTTCCCTAGAGACTGGAAGAAACAGAAGAAATTCTTCAAGTTCCTTTCACTTTACAGGAGTCTGGTTTTCCTCTGGGCCTTGAGAAGAAAAAAAAAAATTTTGATAAATTAAAAACTAGTTCAACTCTCTTGCTTAAGTGGTCTCTTCTAGAGAGAAGGGAGAAAATTTTATATTGGCTTCAGACATGGACAAACTCTCTTCCACTCCAAACTTTATATACTTTTTTATTGCTCTTGGACCCAGTCAGTGATGCTATAAGCAAACCCAGTCATGTCTACATGACGTTAAGTGTCTCTGTATCTTCCTGGGCAATGCTTATGCTGATAAACTCTCCGGATCTTGTGATCTTTACCTGATACTTCAGAAGTTACTCTTTAAAAAAGAAACAACACTTTATTACCTGTGTTCACCTCCAAGAAGAATCCAAGGCATTGCCACACACTTTGTTAATGGGGCTTTTTGGGGGTTTTTTAAAAGCATTTCTGGGTGCAGAGCTTTCAGTCAATGGGAGCATTGGTTTGATTCCACTGTGGTGGAGCTGAATCAAATAACCTGGCAAGAGAATCAGAAGCCTACTTGAGAATTATTTGTCCTCTGGTAGCATATTGCATTTGGATAAACAAACAAACATGCAATATTTTAATGTTTGATATCTTTTGGAGTAAACTGTAACAGATTGCCCAGGACTGCATCCAGACAGGTTTTGAGCATCTCTAAGGACTGAAGCTCAGTGACTTCTCTGGGCAACCAGTTTCAGTGTTTGATCAACATCATAATAAAAAATTATGGTTATGTTTAAAAACAATTTCCCACATAGCAGCTCATGCCTTTTGCCTGTTGACCTTTCAATAAACATAACTGAGAAGAGTCTGACTCTGTCTTCATTACTGCCCTGTTATTTGGTCCATGCTTCACCAGTTTATCTGTGAATGTTGTGGGAATCAGTATCATCTTTGTGTAGAAGGTTATCAGTGTGGTAAGATTTGATTTCCCCTTCCTAAATTCATGCTGACTACTAGCAGTAACCTTCCTGTCACTGATAGGTTTGGAATGCTTTCCAGGGTTATTTGTTCCAGGGATCACACTGAGGCTAACCAGCTAGAGTTTCACACATCCTCCTTCTTGTCCCTAGTAAACATAGGGAATGACATTTATTTCTTAGTATATCTAAACTGATCATTCTACCTCTCTGGGGAGTTAATGGGAACAAACAGGTACTTCTAGGACATTACATGGCACAAGTTCATTTGGTATTTTCTTCACTGAAGACAAGAAAGGTGCAGGAGAATTGTATTCTCCTTTTGACCGTAAAGGAAGGGCAGATGACTAGGTCACAAGTGGATGCCTATATGTACACACCTATGTCTGGCTCAATAAATCCAAACTTAAAGAACCCTTGACTTTGCCATCAAGGACAAGTGGGTGATGATAATAAAGTTCATTTTTCCCTACAAACAGAAGCCTTCCCCTGCAGCAGAGTCATACACTAGTCAGGGCAGTTAGATTGATGAAACAATATATTTGATGGCAAAGGGATTCTCTATTTCTTTCCATTTGAACAATTCTTCTTCAGAGGGAAAGAACTGCAGTCCACTGTCAGGTCCTTTTCTAATCTACCCTGTTTTGCTGAAATCCATGAAGTTCTGTGACAGATTGGCTAGCTTTGCAAGGTGATCTGCTGGTTACCATTGAGCAATGAATGTCATAAGTTAAAGTAACACAAGCAGCAGTCAGAATTGGAAACTGGTTTGGTTTGGGGTTTTTGGTTTTGGTTTGGTTTTTTTGGGTTTTTTTTTGGTTTTTTTTTTTTTTTTTTGGGGGGGGTGGGGGTGTGTTTTGTTTTGGGTTTTTTACAGTTTTATCTAGTATGAGTGATCACAGAAAGAAACAAGAAATATTAGCAGTGGAGTTTTACCTGGAAAGTAGCAATAGTATCTTTGTATACTTAGAGGTGTCATTTAAATGACAGCGGGTCACTGCCTTTCATGTTACAGTTCCTTTGACTACAATAAAGAGTGCTACCTTTCACTTTTACTCCAGGATACATAGCTGTCCTCCAAATTCTACAAAACTCAGCTTTTCACTTCTCCATTTAAAAAAAACAAACCCAACAAAATACCAAACAAAAAAAACCCAATAGAACACAAAATCAATCAAAAAGAGCACAGAGAAACATAAGAAAAATGGCTGTGAAATACAGCCTGAAGTGTTGAGTTTTCCCCCTAGCACAGATTGTTTCTCAACCCAGATTCCATTGCCTAGCAGCAGCCTTTAAATTCTCTTTCTGTCTCTCCTGATATCTGGTGGAATCTGGATCCAAGGCCAGGTGTGTGTGTGTTGCACCTACACCTGCATTCATGGCTGCCTGCCCTGCAGTGAGTCAAGCAGCTCCTGCAAGAGACCAGTTGTTCAGATTTCAGGAGCAATGATCCCAGGTGGTTTTGACATATGATCTCAGAGTGGTGAAAGAAAAGCATCCGGCCCCAATGTCATTCCTTTCCACCAGAGACTTTCTGAAAGAAAATGTTGAAGAAAATTAAAAAGCAAGCAAACAAAAAATTACCAGGGGAACAAGGCACAAGAGAGGACAAAGGGGAAAAATAGTTGGAAAAACATTTCCCTCTCCTGACAAGCCTCAGTTATGTATAGAAAGCCTCTGAGAAATACTGAGCCTGTGACAGCAGAAACATCCCGAAGAGAGCAGTGTGCATGGGGGCGCACAATTAATAATAAAACCCTGTGGAATTTGTGAAGGTTCAGCACAAAAGCTTGAAGCCGTCTTTTGAGAAACCAAATCAGCTTTAATTACTGTACTCTGGGTTATTCTTTTAAAATGCTTTTGCAGTGAAAGTTTCTCAGTCTGAGGGAGGGCAATGCTGTTCTGCTATCATTTCCCTTCATTGTTACAGTCTTCAGCACACAGTGAATGTGCATGAGGACAAGCAGGTCCTCAATGTCTTTCATTTCAAATCTTATTTTTTCCCTTTTCATTAACAGCCTTCAAGAAGAAAAAGAACTACTTAGGGCAGGGGTTTTTGGGGTTTTTTTGTTTGTTTTTTGGGGGTTTTTTTTGACAGATTGGGTGAGGCCCTTTGCATTCATTACACCTTGTTATCTTAAAACCAGTATAATAGAGATACACACATGCTCATTACTAGTAGCTGTGCCTTCTTAAAGCTTCATATTAGGGTATTTTCAGCTCATAGTAGACTGTGGATGATCCATGCAGAATAGTGAATGTGGTTTTGATTTTTCCCTCACTTCAGCACAATCAGTGAAGGATCTCCCCAGTTTGTAACAGTGAGAAAGGGAAGAATCCACTCCCTGACATGGCTTTCCAGAGCCTGGTTGCTGCAAAGCCTCACTCACCAACAGTAACAGAGTTTACTTCTGCAATAAGGTAGAGAGCTCTCAGTTTCTGGACTTTAGACTCTGATGGAAAGAAGTTATGTTTTTTAAAGTGACTATATTATTTGTGAGGACAAAAGTAAGAAGATGAGGGGAAAGCAAAGTGGGAGGAAGAATCTAATAATTCTTCAACTGCTGCTAGAAATGTTAGTAATGTGCAACCCAGAGGAAGTACACTGTGCATGAAAAACAAGCTTAGCCAAAACATGATTGCTATTTCTCACTGTCTTGTTCGGAAGTGCTTAGTGGTTTTTATATGTTTTTCAGTGTACTGAGTTTTTAATAAAAATTAGAAGTGGCTACATGCCATTAGGTACCATCCCATAGCAGGAGGCACAGATATATCCACATTTTTCAATGTCTTGTAAAATATGTTCAATAGGAAGAAATACAGATAAAGAATTTCATCATTCTTATAATCAATTCAAAAACCCAGGAAGTCATCTGCCCAAATTTGAAAACTGTACAAACAGATACATCACTGGTTGGGACAAGAGCTACCAGTACTCCTCTGAGGCCAGAAATTTCCAGTGTGATCAGCTCCAGCATATACAAGATTTTAGTTGAAGTTTTTTTTGTTTTGTTTTGGTTTGGTTTTTTGGGTTTTTTTTGTTTGTTTGTTTGTTTGTTTTTTGGTTTTTTTTTGTGTAGAAACTTAGATGCATTCATCAGGCTTAAGTGTTTCTCAACACTTTGATAAAAGCAGCAACATGAGTGCAGGGAAATAGCAGTTCTAGAATCAGAAACTGCACCTCAGTGATCTGAGTTTCTCTTGTGCCCACAGGTGATTACCTACAAAGGTCATGTTTTGTCCAACATTCCTAAATGTTGTTTCCTTGATAAGCATTTTAGGATTATGCACTAAATCCTATGGATAATGTTTCCTTTATTCCAGTTAAAATCAAAGAGAAAGATGGTGAGGACAGAAATTAAAGTAGAGCATGACAGTTGCAAAGGAAAAAAGTATGATTGGAGGATCTTCAAAATCAGCACTAAGTTGAGTCCTAACTTTGAGGATGATGCAGGTGTATTTCCCTCATGTCAAATACAGCCTCATTCATCACTGTGTCTGTGCTCAGTTGCAATTCCAAGGTTCAAATGTTCTCAGTGCCACCCAGCTGACAGCTCCAGCTGTGGGAGCATAATTGTTTCTTCAGCTCCCACCACTACCAAGCAGTTGTTCTCAAGAGTATCTGAACATTGAATCAGATTAAGGCTAAAAACCACTGATGAAGTCATAGTCCTTTACATACATAAAATAACCCCAACCCCACCCCCCAACCAAAAAAACAAACAAACAAAAAACCCAAACCAAACCAAACCAAAACAAAACAAAGAAAAAAAAAAAGAAAAAAGAAAAGAAAAAAAGAAAAATCTCAGCAGCAAGAAGCTGTGTATTCTTACTACACAGCAGCTCATCACCTTAGGTAAATCCTCTCACTCTGAGTTATTTTGAAATCCCATCCCACCCAATTCCACCTATGTTCCTTGCATTACCAGACATTCTTTTTTTGCAATAGCCATCTGCACTCTCTCCTTTCTCCTTTCTAGATCAGAACATCAAGGTATCAAGGTTTAGGGTTTATTTTCTAATCTGACTGGAGCCAGAAAAACAGACATTCTTTAATTAATATTTTCTCATTGTTTCTTTGAGGACTTCTGGAATTTCCTCAAGTCATATTCCATCTTTGTTATTGTCTCATTTCCTGCTCATGCCGCCTCACTGTCTCCTCTGCCTGCTCCAGTGGAGTAAACACGGAGTAGACTGCAGTGCAGTCCCACGGGGTAGCTCCTGTTCAGTGCAAGGATCTTTCAGGAAAGCAAAGAAGGAAGTCTGGAAATAACTTATAATAAGCAGCAGTGAATTGACGTACAAAAAAATGGTGTTCCGTAAGATCCCAGATAACAAAGTTGGACTTTACCCAAGAGATAACTGGATGTCTTTAGTGAGTAGGAGTCTATGATGAAGAAAGACCCGTGGAGCAAATGTGCTGCTACTGTACAAGAAAAGCTGTCTTATCATAAGGGAAAAGTGATTTTTCCCTTTGTAACAAATTGTTCTTGAAAGCACACAAGTTATCAACGGATTTTCTTTGGTTAGCACTTCTTAACAAAGTCAGGAAATTCCAGTTTTCCATGACCCATCTTAGGAGGACTCTAACTCCACTGCATGCAGTCAGGGTAGCATGCTGTACATTGAATAAATTATACACATTTTTAAAATATTGGATTTTCCCCTGTTCTCTTCTTCTTTAGGATGTAGGCAAAAAACTTAAACTCATAGTCTTCCAGAAAAGATTTTTAGATTAAAGATTTTCTTTTGAAAATCTTCTTTAACATATTTACTGCAGTTTTGGTTGCTACAGACATTATAGCTTTGCATTTCTGATTCCAAGGTGCCTCTCTTCTCCTAATTTATCAAAAATGAAAGTTGTACAACAGTTACATTAATACAGTATTAATATTATGCCCATCTTCAAAGTGAAAAAAGACAGCAATTTTTTTGCATGTTTAGATCACACTTTACTAATCAGAATGGAGCTACTGAATCAGTTTCTCCCCCAGTTTTCCTTCAGAAGGGGCTGCCCTGCTCTGATGATCCTGGTTGCCCTAGAGTTGTGGCTTTTATACAGACAGGAAACTGCTTGTCAGACCAAATGATGAGGGCCGAAAATGCAGTAAGTCTTTCAGAAAAAAAAACTGTGTTATGATTGAAGGGACCCCGTGGGGATCAAATTATTTCAGTTTAATGTCCCTTGCACCATTCTTTTGTGTCATATTCCCCTGGCTAGACTCCTCTCACAGGAGGAACATTGGTCTCTTCTGCTGGAGTGAATTTTACCTGGTGCTGAAGCAAGGGAGCTGTGAAAAAGCCCTGGCAGAAGGAGCTCCTGCTGCTTTGATGAGGAAACACACTGAGTCTTCAGCTCAGCAATGGCTAAGATGCCATAAAGAGTCCCTGAAGAGACTCAGCTCTTGATTCAAGATGGGAAGGTCTATCAGCATAAGCACAAAATCATATCTTTAGAAAGATAAAAATGTTCTGTGGTGTTTGAACAACACACTCCTATGTATTCAGGAGCCAGTTTGTTTTCTCTACAAATTCAACAGGGAGGGAAAAATTTGTGGATCATTTTGCTTAGTTTCAGAATGCAGTGGTTTACCTTTGGTCCATATGAGAGTTTCAAGCTGGCAATAAATTGCAGCAATTCACTCCAAATTGCTTATAAGTGGCTTTTTCATGCATTTAGTTTCTGTTTCAATTTGAAAACCATTTGGGTTAATTGCGATGCAGTCCTTAACATGCAAACGTTTGTTAAGGACACCATTATATGGACACAGTTGAAGTGGCAAAAAATCTCACTATATTTGTCTGAGATGGAAATTCAGCTTCTATCTTTCTTAGTAGAGAACATGATTAAATTGTTAGTGTAGTTAGTCTGTCATAAATGCTGTTTATGCCATCAGTATACTTGGCAAAAATAAATTAAGATTACAACCTTCTAGATGAATATAAATTTTCTGAAGTTTCATCTGATGAGATGATGAAGAATGACAAGTTTCAGACCCCACACAAGTGATGACTGCCAAAGTAACACAGTACAGACACAGAGAATTTATGTGACAGGATGTGTTAGGGAATTTTAGTATATGCTTAGTGCATCATAGCAATATACCACAAACAGTGACCACCACCAGCAGCAGTGTGGTGGACTCGTAAATTAAAAATAGTTGGCATATCCCTCTACTTAAATCAAAGGGAGTGTTCCTGAAGTGAATTCTCATCCTGAGCATGACTGGCAGAGTGTGTGATTTAGCATCTGTGATTTAGAGTAGGGAGCCATGCATACATTGCGTCAGGGTGATTTCTCTGTTGTCATTAAATTTGGCCTGCAGAGGTGGCCAAGAGTGCCTGGCCTAAACTCCCACACAGAGAGGATAGAAGACGACAGCTGAATGGGGCTAGGACCCCACGATATAACTGCTCGTCTGGGTTTAAATGAAATACATGTGACACCAAGACAGAGATGCCAAATATCTGACCTGGCACTCTGGCTGGGGAGCTATCAGTGCTGCACCAGGTGGACAATCACATCCCAGGGAGAAGAGAGGATAGAGAAAGAAAAGAGGGATGGAGAGAATGGTAAGGAAGAGCTAGGAGAAGGGGAGTGAGGTTTATGTCTAGGAGACATTTGCCATTCCGGACTGGTGTGGAGGACCTGAGAAGCCACAGAAGGGGACGTGCCAGAACTTATCCTGACCTGTGCCTCGGTGACAGCAGTCCCAGCAGCCAGTCCCCTCAGCCAGTGGCTCACCTAATGGCAGTGCAGGCAGCAGCACTGTGATGCTCTGCCCAGCCACACACCAAACTTACCATGGGGCTCTTAGTAGGAAAAATTATCCCTACACTCAATTTCTACATGCATGTGGGAAACGTGACCACTTCCTCCAACAGGGCCTGGCACTAATGGCAGCAACCAAACCACACTCAAGGAAAGATTACTTTTTGGAAGTATAATTATCTTTGTGACTTTCTCTGGCTTCAGAAAACAGTAATTTGCTGCTGGGTTGTTCCTGCAACAGACAAGTGCAGTGCAGAGAGGTAATAGTTTTACTTACAAAATAGCTTAAAAAGTTTTCCTGTATTTTCCTCTCACTATCCCCAGCCATCAGTGTCTTCCCCTTGCCTACCAGTTGGCTGGCGCCTCAGCTGTGCCGAGACAATTACTTAAAGATTGCATTCAGTGTTTTCCAGAACTAAATCTGGAAAGGATTTATTCTAAACTGAGTTGATTTTTTTATCTGGGCTTCAGAACAGCCCTGGGAACACTTGAGCTAGCTCAGCTGAGACAGGAACCAGGGACAAGAATAAGCAGGCAGAGGAGAGAGCTGAGGAGGCGCGGGCAGGTCCTTGCGCTGGCTTTGCCTCCTGAGTAGGTATCCTGTGAGAACATGGCCTTGGTAAGCTCTTTTGCACAGGCTCATGCAAACTGGGTGCTTTTTAAGGGGTAATAACGTGAAAGAAATCTGTAGAGAAGCCCTTTCCAAACAGTTGTGCTGGGTGGGGGCACAGCTTCATCAAGC
>VWZN01007039.1:851-30187 GCA_013396955.1 Regulus satrapa
CAGTTTTGTGCAACACTTGGAACCACCCCTTGCTGCTCCTTTGACAAATTATTGGAACTGGGTCCTATTTGTAAGTCTTAGCTGCTTCTTTCTAAAATTGCAGATACCAGTTTAAGCCATGCTGAGTCATTTCCAGGACATTATGCAGTGTCAGTGTCCAAATACAATAAAGCTATTTATAGATGAGACTTTCAGTTACAGTTTAATTTCTAATATTAGGTCAAGCAGCAAATGTGCATTCTTAAGCTGTTAAAAGAGTTAGAAGACATAGCCTTAAGGGTTTCTTTTTCTAGGGGGGGTAACATATTTTGGAATCCTGTCAGTTAAGAATTACTGTAAGTGCCTCACTTTGTGTGGAAGTGCCTCATTTTCTGATGAAAAGTACACCATATCTCTTCAAGTGTACATTTAGAATAGGAAATCTGTAGCTGTAAGCAAATGGAAAGAACTTCACAGAAACACAGCTTGATTTGATGTTCTCTTAATTCATTCAGGTGGGGTTGTAAACTTTGGGGCTTGTTGTGGTAGTCATTTGCTCTGTGAGGTTTTCTACCTTTCAGCGCAAGCCCGAGTCTCGGTTTCTCCCAATCTTTCTTTTTAAACAGGTCCCTAGTAGTCCAGTCTGCTTAGCAGCTGCAGATTATTTTGCTGTTTGTGTTATTCCTGTTAAAGTAGTGACATCAATACGTTTAGGCATAGCAAGTAATCATGTGTTTCACTTCAATGATACCCTGCTTGTGCAGCACAACCCAGCAGAAGGATGGCATACCAGTGAAGTCAGAAGTCTCATGCTAGCTTTTCTGCTAAATTTTCTCCTTAGCATACATGAGGAACAGTCCTATGATATAAAGGCAATGTCTCAAAACAAGTCTGTTTCAAAATAGATAATCAGTTAAATTTAAACGGGCATTCAAATAAACCTACATTGTGGATGTTTTGAATAATATTTTATTAGCTTCCCCAGACATTCTTGCAGAAAGAAAATTTAGTTCCCAAGAATGTGAATTTCAGCATGAACCTGGAGCCCAACTGCAGCTCTCAGATATTTGTATTTTGTATTTGGAAATAACCATCAGAATTATTTGGTGGCCAGTGTAAAGATGTAAGGTGTGCCTCAGCCATCAACTGATAGATCATAATTGTTACTGAGTGCATTAAAACAGTATTCTCTGGTAGTGTGTGAATACTTAGTTACAGAATATACATGAGCTGCCAAAATATTTCTGCAGAAACTGTTCAGTGACTAATCAAAATTAGCACTTTCGTAGCATTTCACTGCTTGCTTGTGCAAAAGTGAAAGTGCTGTCCTTGAAGTAAATAGTTTGCTGCGCATAGTTCAAAAGTGTATGCATGAACATTCATCAATATGTAAAAAACACTGTTTAGAAATGTGTTTGTGATTCATGAGTTAGAAGTGGGGAGCACAGCTAATATTCTATCTCCTCCTGCTAAAGTAGTTTTATTACCATAGAAATGATAGCTAGATCTCTAGATATATTTTAAAGTGTATTTTATAATAGTTTTTAAATAAAAACCACAAAATAATTTATGTTGCTTAATTTTAGTATGATAAGCCTAGAGATTATGATCCTTATGGGTCTTTTCCAATACAGGATATTCTATGGTTCTGTGGTTCTGTAAATTTTTCCCAGTAGAAGTGGGAAGGAAAAATAATACATTATATATCAATTTTTATCTATTAATGAAAACCCAGATGGTGGAAACATTTAATCTCTTAATTTAATTTTAAATTGGGAAAATAATAACATCAAAGAGAAGTCTCTCAGGCACTTGGTTTCATGCAAAATAATTAGGCTTTTTAATCTGCTATTTAATTTATTTCCTTCAATTATTTTTTTAGGTAATAAGGAAAATATCTGGATGCATATTGATGCAGCTTATGCAGGAAGTGCTTTCATCTGCCCTGAATTCAGGCATCTTTTAAATGGAGTGGAGGTGAATGAATGTTTTTTCTCTAACAGCCTGCTGAAACCTTGCTCTTTTGTAGAATTTGTGTGTTTCTTATGCGTCCAAGATTAATGGCTCTTCCAGAATCTCTGAGTAAGCTGCACCTCATTTGGCACTACAAATCCCTGTATATTCTGTTACATTACTCAAATTTTAAAATTCTTAATGGTTTATACTAGGAGTATGCGAGTACCCCATTACAGGAAGTTTGTCATTCAGAATAACAAGTAGTAATGAATCAAAAAATAGAAAAGAGGAACTTTTCCCCATATATTGCTAAAGACATATTTGTAAGATCCTAATTCTATATTACACAAAAAAGAGGAAAAAAATTTTGACAAATTATTGAGCTCATTTTGTCTGGTTTTCTTCCTACACCCTGAAAATCATAAAGTATAGAGCGAGTAGCTGTATCTCAGACAGGGTTTAATAACCAAGAGACCGAAATTAAATATTCCCCCAACAGCACTGCTGTTTCTTTTCCCCCTCCTTGCTGAGCTACTTGGCATTCAGTTGCTTAGATAAGAATACTTCAATTTCCTGCTGCTCCCCTCAGTCAGATAAGTCCTTGTCTTCCACGTCAGTGGAGAAAATATTACTGTTTGGTAAAGCCAGAAGTTTAAACACAGCACTGATAGCCAGTGAATAATGAAGAAGAGGAGGGAAAACCCCCTCACAAATAAAGTATTTCTTTCTGTCTCTTTTTTATCAGCAAATGAAGCTTGTAATTTCCTGTGGGGGGATATTTTTAAAATTATTGTTATTGGTTCCTGAAGGAAATGAAACAGCATCCCTTGTCTGGGCAATCATTTGTCATAAGAGTAAATATTTAACAACCATGAATAGGTTTCCTACCTTACATAGTACAGGGTAACAGCTAGATAGATGTATAGATAGAGAGACAGACGGACAGATCATCTTCTCTTATAAGAGCAATTGTTAATTGTTTCCAGGTGGCAGGGAAGGTTATGGGAAGCAAATGAGAACAGAAAAGTGCCATATGGAATGGTCAGACCTTGGTCCTGCCATGTCCCCATCCCCAGCTTTTTGAGGCTGGTGACTTCTGCCTTTGTTAAAATAGAAAACATGGATGGAACCTTTCTGAAATGGTATCCATGTTCCCTACCTGGGTTTCTCCTGATGCCCCACTTAAACATGTCAAGTGAAGCAGGCCTGGCACATGGTGTATAAATATGTATTTATTGTGAGTGCTTACTTTTTGGTGGTTTTTCTTTTGATTTACATGAAAAAACAATTTCTACTGAAAGAAAATACTCTGTCAAAAAAAAATTGCTAGTCAGTTGTAATTTTTTGAAGGAATATGATGTTCAGATTCTGAATTACATATATAATTTCTTGCTATATATGAAATTTTCCTTAACGTATGTATCAAGTATAGTTATAAACAAATGCCAAAAATGTTGATAATGTCACTCCCAAAATAAATTAATATTTAACTACAACAGTTACTAAATAAGGTGACATCAGTATGAACATTATAAAGACCTAATTCAGGGATTGATTCATAGTTACACAGACAATTTGACAAAGTCATATCATTAGCACATGGATCCTTTTCTCTTTCATAATTCTGTTTTTATTTATTCATTCTCAGTTCGCAGATTCATTTAACTTTAATCCTCACAAATGGCTCCTAGTGAATTTTGACTGCTCTGCAATGTGGTAAGTATTACAGCAAAAGGAAATGTTTTAAGAGACAAAAATGAGGTTGTATTAGTCTTCCTTTCTAGCAGTAGACATTTCTTTATATTTCTCAATTGAAATGAGGAGAACTGCATAACTTTAAATCTTATAAATTATTTACAGAATTCAAACTTTCATTTTATCCAAATTTCAAAAACATGAAATTTTGAAATAGGCCTGAGCTCTGTATTATGTTCCAAAAAGAGAGAGAAGTCCCTAAATGTCTGCAGATTTATATTTGTTTCATTTTGGGACTGTTTAAAGCATAAATTAAAAAACTTATTTTAAGGGTATCACTGAAATTAACAGCATGCTAAACAGGGCACTTTATTTTTCTTCCTTTTCTTTTCCATAACATTTTTTTTGTTTGAATTTTTGAAAGCCTTTCCAAAAATGTTTAAGATTTGGCTGATGAAAAGCAGCTGTTTTCAAAAAGCTGCCTATTCATGTAATTTTGCATTGACTTTCAGTTTTCCCAGATGAGAGCAAAGACATTTTGATATTAAATTGTGCCAAAATAGAAAGCTATAGACATCCTTTCAAACAAAGCGAAGTATCATGGCAGTAATAATAGCATGGGTTTGTTAAAAACATTCCATAGTAGATGATCCTATTTTGTCCCAAACTAAATGATTACTAGCATTGCATTAATGATACTTATTAGCAAAATAGCTATTCAACAAATGCAGACTATTTATCAAAATAAATGAAAACATTAATTTCTGTTATAGTAGAACAAAATTTGCAAAAGCAAAAACAAAAATAAGACTCCAAAACATCATCCAGAAATAGGTAATCTTATTTAAAAGAGGAATAAATATAAGACAGTGATCACTCAGTTGCTTTTGGTTAACATTCGTCTCTTATAATGTGCCTGGCAAAGTAGACTTTTCAGGTAATATATTATGGTTTTTACTTTAACATTTCAGCTGATTTTAGGCATTTTAAGTCTTCCAACACATTGTGGGTTTTTCTTAACCTTAGGGAAAGATGGCTTACATTTTGACCCTAATTCATCAGTAGTGGCAGCACCCCGTATAACCTGCTGTGTCTCTGTGCATAAGGAAGTAGGAAGATGATGACACAAACTCCTTCACTAGTTCCTCCCATCTATTTCTCATCACTCAAAGGTGTTGTTGTCTTTGACAACTTGCAAAAACTTGCAAATTAGGCAATACACTATAATTCTCTTTAATGTTTGTGGAACAATTAGGAATCACAGTCTAGTCCCTGACAGTTTAGTTTCTCATTAATTCTGCTTTCACTGAAAGCCCTATGGAGCTATGTTAAAGGCATTTTACATAGCTTTCCAGTAAAACAAGTTATATACAGTCACACTGTGAGTTCCCATCTCAGGTGATTTTAGGTTTTTCCTAGTACAGCTTAGACTTTAGACTTAGGAAAGTAGTTTTTCTGCATTTTGTTTCTTGTTGGTGTTTGTTTTGTTTTGTTTTTCTTTTTGTTTGTTTGTTTTTAGATATCCATTGCATAAAATGCCTGTTTTCATAGATAGGAAGATTCCAGTACAAAGACTCTGAAGAGAACTTGGAAGGTCTCTTTACTCAAAGTAAAAGTTTCACAACTATAGCTACTCTGGCTTCAGTTCAGCTAGACATTTAGGTATAGGGGTTATTCACTTAATACAGAAGAAATGTACACTTAATGTACACTTTGACTTGAAGCCAAGTCCATTGTCCAGCTAATTCTAAGACCCACGTCCAAAATTTGCCTATCTTAACAATTGTAACACTCCCTGAGAAAGTGAAAAGTAACAATAAAGGATGAAGGTTGGAAGGAAAAAGTAACTATGTAGGATATGTAGTCCTCTTAGGATCCTTGAAAAGTATTAAGTATGATACTATGATAATATGGAAAGCAGACACTGAACACCATTTTAGAACCAAAGTAATCTTAGTTCCATTGATGGGCAAACTTCAAAATAACCCAGACTCTTTAGCACTTTCTCCAATAAACACATTTCTTTTCACTGAAAGCTTATTAAAATAACCTACCCATTAGATCTATAAGGTAATTATGTAACTACTCAGTGCAATATGTGGTACTGATTTAGTTTCAGATTTGGAGACAATTTCATTATAAACCTTTCATAAAATATTCTCAGACTTCCTGATTACAGAAAAGAGCAATCTCCTATAATAAGAAATTTAATACAGCCAGTCCAAGAAGGGTGTGTTTTCTATATTCAAATATTAGAGCCCTTTAGAGAGTTTGTCTTGAAACTACAGTCGGTTTTGCCTGACTTGTTTAATTGATACTCTGGAATATTATAAAATAGGAAGAAGTGTCTTCATTCAGAGGGAGTGAAAATAGTATTCATCTTGCAAAGTCTTAGTATATTTCACTTTTATTACTCTTTTCAGGGTTTAATTGTTAACTTTGATTGGGAAGGGTGTTTCAGTAACTGGAAGAAGGTGCTTACAGGAAGTACTTATCTGTAGGTCATAGAACACAGAATAGTTCAGGTTGAAAGGGAACTTAAAGATCATCTACTTCCATCCCCAGGTGTCCTGGGCAGGGACACCTTCCACTGGCCCAAGTTGCTCAAAGCCCCATCCAGCCTGGTCTTGAAGACTGCTTGAAATGAAATAGTATTTCATTCCTGACCTCAGTTGAACAAACTTGAGCAGTGTACTTGAACACAAACCGAAGTGAAAGTTTCCTGCTGGTTCATAATATGAGGTCATCTTATTATCTGTCATTAAAAAGGCACAAAAATAGAGGGAGGTAGTTAAAGCTGCAGATGTGTAATTCAAGTAAGTCACTTCTCACCAATTTTCATTACTCATTTCGCCAGGAGTTTTGTTGTGCATTTTGTACTATAAGTACTTAATATCTGATTCTGTGCTACTTAAGCTAGGTCTTGGTCTACTAACGTAATGTTCAGCCTTAAAAAAAATAAATCTAGTTTACCAATATAATCTGTGAAATACATATTCACAGGATCACAGTTTTTTTAGGGTTGGAAGGGACTTCTGGAGATCATCTAGCCGTATTATTTTCATCTTGAGAGGTAGTCAAGGAAGATCTTTCAGGCTGGTGGATGGGTACCTCAGAGCCCCTTTAACAGAGTTGCCCACTACAGTCACTCAACTTCTCTTTTTGCAAAAACCACCGTGTGGTTCCTGATGTAGGCTCTCCTTTTTTGCCTTGCTCACAGACATCTAACACCTCTAAAGAACCATACTCGACTTTGGTCTGAATGTTGGAGGGTGGAGGTTGGAGTCCTGCTTTTTTGATCACCAGGGTCCAAGATGTCTCTAGCTCATTGTTATCATATACTGTAGGTATATGTTTGTGGAGCCACATATCTATTTCAGTCCCTTTTCTGCCACACAGCCTGTTATCTTGTGTCTTGTAATGCAGTCATCTGACAACTCTTCATCCACCTGTGCACACCTTGTGCAGGTACCAGCCTTTTCTCCAGAAGTATCTGGGCATCCATGGCAAGCTACCAGCTGTGCTGACATCTCCTTCCTTACCAGTTCTGAGTGGCAGCATCAGACTTCTCAGGGGCTGCCTCAGTTGATGCATTGGGTTTGGCTCTGAGGTTGTGGGCCACCATTTTATCAGAGGCCTTGAGCACTGAGCATTCTGGTGTGGACCTCCTGAGAACTTAGGACTTCCCTGAGGTGTGGACCTACTTGCAGAATGCAGCAGCACCCTTCCTGCGTGCCCTGCCTATGGAAACTTCCACGTCATTTTTTGTGTCTTCTAATCTAGCTGTTGCTGCAGAATAGTTACCTGTTCCATTGTTGAATACAGCATCTTACAGGAGAAGAAATTAAGTGCTCACAAAACATCTAAAGTCATTGCTTGTAACTTGGATTAGCTGCATAGGGAATGAGCTACTGAAACACAGATATATCAAAATAATCAAATACTTCAAAGAAACTACAGTAGAACAACCTAGAATTTGTTTAAAAATGTTTATCCTAATTAAACCTGGTTTCAGTTATTGTTTTCTTCCTTTTGTCCACAGGACATTTCTAGAAATAATTAGGTTATTCATTGTTTTTATTTTATCTGAAAATCTGTCACTATTTTTCATGTGTGTAAGTTTACTTATTTTCAGCTATGAACTTCCCATACCTGAAGGAAAACACTTAGCTGTTGACCTTGGTACTTCCCTGACCATTAGGGAGAGGAAGGCTTTTTGTTTATTTGCATAAGATGTTTTATGACCATGGTCTAGCTGTGAATGAGAGTGGGAGTATGTACTGGCCTGTGCATTTATACATACACACTAAAATACTGAAAATTAGATTTTTACTTAGAAATTTACAATTCTACATCAAACCATTAAAACACAGAAAAAAGGTTTGTATTTTTGTTATTTAGAGTATTCCTGTGTTGATAAAATTTTTGCTTACTTTGTAATATATTTATAGGCATAATATAATGATGTAGCAGTCTTTCCCTTTTTCATTTGTGGTTTCTTCTTCTTCTGCCTCTATAAACCCCAACATTTGTGGAGGTGAGTCAGTCTTACTCAGCATGAAGCATGAACCAGAAAAATCTTGTTACTAATCACTGGCAAAACACAGTTTATTCTCTCTAAAAGGGACACAGTGGCCTTTGGACTTCAGTCCAGTCATGCCACCCCTACCTGGCAATAGCAAGCCACACTTCTCAGTGTGACTACATTGTGCTGTAGAATGTCTGTCAGGAATTGTATAGTGGATCCAGCTGATGGCATGGTGGTACAAGAGGGGAACCTGAGTTAGGACTGGGGGTTTGTCCCTTCCAGCGGCTGCTGCTGCTGCTTCCACAGCAGCATGGAGAGACAGTGGCCAGCACCCCCAAAGCCTCAGTGCGGCTCTGTGCGATGTTTAGGAAGCAACAGCTCTTCCCACGCAGCTTTGTACTGCAGTAATTTCAAGACAACTTCTGTTGACTGCAAACATTAACATTGCTTCAGCTAGTCTCACATTCTGGTGTGAGTGTCTATCACCATAAAAAGATCCTCTATGTCTGTTTCTTGTCTGTTTTTAAATATGCAGTCGTGCAGTCATGCTGCCCGTTCCTGCTGAGCCTTACACTTAACTACTTGTAAGTACAGTACTGATATGACTGTGAAAAAGCACTGAAAATGGCACAGGCTGTGCTCAGGAAATATGCCAGTTTAAACACATTCAATTTGACTTCACTTCTTGTGAAAATTTAATTCCTTAAGTCTTTATTCTTATATTTCTCAATTAGATTTCTTCTTTCTTTTTTTTTTTTATACAGGGTGAAAAAAAGATCAGATTTAATAGGTGCCTTTAAATTAGAACCTCTTTACCTGCAGCATCACCATCAGGAGTCTGGTAATTTTTAATTAAATGAGATTATTATTATTTTGTTTGCACTCTGATATTTAATGGAAAAAAAAAAGGACTTAAGATGAAAATGGCAATTCTTAAACTACCCAAGTTGTTTAGAGGCTGTTTCCATTTTCTGAGCACTCTAGGGGGCTAAGCTCATTAAAGTGCAAATACATATCTAGTGAGATTTTAGTTAGTTAAAAGCAGTACAAGGAAAGTAATTTCATAAAGCATTATGCATTACACTTTTGTATTGGGATTTCCCCAGTTTCAGACTTACCACTGATTGACTGCAGGAGTGTTGAAGAAAATTATTCTTGTCTTTTGGCTGTCAGATAAATGTATTATTGGGTGTTGTGTAACAAGTCCCTTAACCTGTCTTCCCCAACACATCTTTCTCCAGAATTATTTCAGGATCTGATTTGGTTTTAGAGTTTCTAAAGTCTGTGATTTTTTTTCTTAGTTATTCATGCAAGCCTTGATTAAAAATTTTCAGAAACCCATGTGAGGAGCTAACACTTCCTTGAAACTGCAAAGAAGAGGTGAACTGTGTTTGTTGTCCGTGCTCTGCTTTTGAGTGATAGCTTTCTGGGACATTATGCTGTAGCCCTCATGCTTTTACACTGGCTGTAGATAAAGGCAGTAACAGCAGACTATCTGTCTTGTACAAAATGGTCATGAAAGCTCTTCACAAAATGCTCACAAAGAACTTACAAACCTCAGGCTCTGTACAAAGCTCCTTAATGGATTAGTGCTGGTCCTTGCACATACCTAGCAACTGCAGAGCAGTATTTGTCCTCTTGAAGCCCATTTTTACACATTTGGTTATTAACTGAATAATTGTGAAGGAGGTCACAGCAGTGCTGTGTCAACATGTGGTGGAAGTTCCCTCATTACTTTCTGAACAGAGTGAGTCATCTGTAGAAGGTCTTACCCTATACTCAGCCTCATCATTTTACTGGAACTGTTGGTGCTGATCTGTGTTCAGAAGTGTATCCTCTTATGTCTATGAACTCATTGACATATAAAGGAATACCATTCAGAATTCCACTATTCACTAAAAAGCCCTTGGAAAAATAGATTTGTGTGCCTTAATCCTGAAGTGGCATAAACCTTGCATTTTATTCCTTTCCTCCATTTCCAAGGAATGCAAACATAGAACAGTGCAGTAAACAGGAACATGCAGCAATTCTGCAGCTGATGTTCACCCTCTAAAGGCTCAAATTGATAAGAAAAAAAATAAATTTGCCTTTTCTAATGGAATATACAATTTACAGCAAATGCACTTAAGGCACTATCTTTTACTTAACATACATTAAAAATATTTATCTTCAGGTGAAAAATTTCCTGCCTTAGCTAAAATGAAAATATGTTCTTGGGACAACTGATAGTGCTAATACAGTAACTTTTGGTCTTATCTGGGTTAAATAACACCTGAAAAAAACCAAACCCTTCTTAAAAACAGGTAGTTTCAGTAAGGCCACCTAGTTGACCTAAAAACTTTGTCACCCCAGTTGGAGAAAAAGTTTTTTAGCCTTCATCTTGCCTTCAGAAGGGTGATAGCATGTTATGCTATCTAACATAATGATTTCAAGGAGGTCAGCTGATAACTAGCAGTCTAGGAATGCTAATTTTTTTTCTGTGCTCCATTCCCATTCGATATCAATTTTCCAAGGAGTTGGGCAACGCTTTTCAAATGCAAATGCCTCCGTTAAACTTCCAACCCACACTTACCCCTTCAATAAACACAGTCGAATTTTCTACATGAAGGTACTGCAGTCGCCATTAACCACTGTGTGATTTATGGGGTGCCAGCACTCCTGGAAATACGACTTGTCACATGGAGGATCTTGGATTCTCAGTATTCTCAGATCTGAGAAATCCTATCCTGGTTTACTAAGTAAATGAAGTAGTATTTCTGAATTTGCTCATCTCTCACTCGAGAATTTCAATGAGCAGAAAAATATCTCTATCTGTGAGCAATTACTCTTAATAACCATATGGCAATTATGTGTGTCCCCAAGGGGAGAGTCTTTATTTTGTCATTAATTATAATTTTATGTGATTTGAATCATCACACCAGGAAGATTATACTAGCTTGCCTGGCAACCCAGGATATAGGTCAAATCCTCGTGGCAGTGTTAGAAGAATACAGCTTTATACTCTATTGTGAACACCACATACGCTCCCACAATGCAATTCCTCCTGGTTAAATACAGATGTAAGACTAAGGCTTGTAATCAAGGAATCAAGCACTAATCATTGATTACATTCTGCTTCACAGCTTGTGAAAGGCGTTGTTGTGGATCATTAGACATAGCCCCTTACAGGAGCGTAGGATTATTTATCTGTCACCAGTTGCTTTACTCTCTTTGCTACCAGTCTTGCAGCTGTCAAACAGAAATGGCTCTTACAATGCAGAAGAATATGAATGTTATCAATTTACCTCGTTACCAAGCAGAGACAACCACATTCATTTCCTGAAGTCCAGGAACAGGTTAATGATTGTTGGTTGTTTTGTGAATTTGAGGTTTTTTAACCACCTGGAAACCAACATTGTAACAGGTTAAAGAACCTAATGGTCTCCTGTTACAGATAAAGAAGGACCATGTTTTTTCCTATGTTTTGGCTGCAAATGAGAGAACATTGGCAAGACAGCTTGTAACACAGGAAAAAGTTTTTGTTTTTTTGGTTTTTTTTTCCCCTAGAAAACATAAAGGCTAAAAATTATGTAAATGGCATATACTGGTCAAACTCAGAAGCTACATTTCAACCTTCCAGCTAACAATTCCAGGAGTACTTGGCATTTTCCCAAGGAATCCATGTACATGCTCTCCTATGAAGCTTATACTCCACTGCAGAGAAATAAAGCAGAATATGGAAGCTAAGCAGATGCTTCTTAAAGAAGTGCTTTAAATATTCCATCAGTTTAATTTCTGTCAGTTACTTACAGCAAGTAAAGTGTTCAAGTTTACTTTACTGTGAAATCCATTTAATTCCTTGATTCGAAGAAAAGATAGGTGAATCCTGAGACTGTATGTTTATATAAAGGCCAGCTAATAATGCCCTCTACTTGGCTCCCTGGACTGCTTTATGTGTAAGGGGCTTTCACTCCATCAAAAGAAAAAGCATTAAAAAATTGCAGAATGCTATTCTCCAAGCAGGAACAGGTCAAAGCCTGAGTTAATTTTTCAGTCATTTTTTAGACATCCTAAAGAATTAGCAATAAATATATGTGTGAGTATAAAAGGTACTTAGAAGTGAATTATTTTAAAGAGTGCTACCAGAGTTGTTTTAAAGAGTGAACCACTAATTCACTAGGGTAAAGGCAATGACATTTCATAGCAGAGAATGAGTTATGAAGTGAGTCTGGGGATTCTGAAAACTGTTTAAACCAACATTAAAAATAGTTGTTTTACCTACTGCTTGTTTTCCCAACAAGAAGAAAATAAACATAATATTTGATGTGCCATCTCTATAGTATCTGCAGTATAAGAGAAAGGAAAACAGTGTTTCTTCTGTAAAATGTTTGTTGGTTTGTGGCATGTTCTGACTAGCTAAGGAACAGAGGTTATTACAAGCACCTTCATTTAACATGCTTCTAGATATTTAGTGGTCCTGTTGACATTGGTGATGCTACAGTTTGCAGCAGATGTAAAGGATAGATAAGATACAGCTTTTTCAATAACATTAGAATGATTAAAGTCTTTGGTTGTTATGATGATGATGATATTTGAACATTTTTTCCTTGATTTCCAGGTCTTGTAACAGATTACCGGGTAAGTGCAGTATCAATGTAGTAATTAATATTATTACTTGTATTTTTAGGACTTTATTTTTCATTATTATCATAAACTTACAAACTTTATGTTTCTTTACAAGAAGGATACAGCTCACTAAATTTTTTAACATTACTCAAACAAAAATTTGGTATTTTGTTTTTTGAAAAAAAAATTGTTTAAGGGCAGAAATTGTCTTGCATGTGCAGTATCTTTAGATTTAGGCAGTAGAAATAAATTTCCTAAAGTTGTGGGTTTGGTGTTTTTTTCTTTAACATAGTGAATAACAGAGTTTTTTAAAAAATAAAAGCATCTCTATTTTAATCTTTTACCATGGAAACACTGTTGTTTTGAAATGGAAAACGTGCCTGTCTTTGTAGATGCTAGCCCCACAACTTTAAACAAGCCAAGGTACATGAGTTTTTCAGATAATTCTTTTTCTAAAGCCTTTGAGGAGAATTCAGGATGCACAAAGAAAATTTGATTTGCCTCACAACCCCTCCATTCTAACTCCAACCTCCTTTGCCAATTTTAATTTTAAAATTTTGAGTATTAAACTGTATTAGTGAACAGGGATGGATAAACCAGGAATATATATTTCTTCTGTAATCCAATCCACCTCTAGCAATTGGCCATAGGATGGATGTAGTTCATTTCAACATCGTGTCAGAGTGTACTTTCTGCTGTGTCACTGCCATGATGACCTCTGACACGGGCCCTTCTCTCTGGGTTGCAGCACTGGCAAATCCCCCTGGGCAGGAGGTTCCGCTCCCTGAAGCTCTGGTTCGTGCTGAGGATGTACGGCGTCAAGGGGCTGCAGGAGCACATCCGCAAGGTGACTGGGGAATTGCCTTCTTGGGTACCCTCTGGTGGGACAGCAAGGGAAGATGAGCTGGCTGCCTGTCTACTCTCCATTACTTCTGTACACATCAGAAAGCACAGGAAACTTCTGGGCAGCTCCGTTCAGCAGGGGTGCTTGCCCGTTTGCCCCATGTGAGGTCACAATTTCGTATCGTGGCTGAATCAAAGGTGCCATTCATTTTGAGCTCTTTAGGAAAGAAAAGTCTAGGAATTTGGAATTTCTACAGTATGGTGCCATGGTTCCCTCTCAAATTCCTCAAGAGCACATCCATGGTTTTATTGTGGAAACATATGTATATTCATTATATCTTTATTTTATTAATGTGTATGCATTGATAGGATGTTTAGATTATGATTAAGGGACACAGTGACTTGGCAAGTCTACCTCTGCTGTTGCTTTTTTTCCTGTTTAGAATATATTTTTGTTAAAAAAAGGAATGTGTACACTTTACAGTTTGTTAATACTGTTAAAAGTACTAGGTTTATTCTTGATGAGAAAAAGAGGGTTTTTAAATCACTAAAAACCACATGTGGTGCCTGTCTAAATCATATATATACTTCCTCTTGGCAGTAAAGTCAAATTCAGGCATACCTTTCATCTTTATGAAGTTCGGGGAAACCTCTAGTGATGGGAGATCCATGACTTAGCTCTAAATATTTACAAAAATATCCATTAGCTAAGGCCCTAGCCTAGCATACCAAATTCCTTGCAGATACACATTCCTTTAAATTTTAGAACTAAACAGAAGAATTCCTAAGAAAAACTTTGAAAGACTCATATCAATTGCATGGCCTTTTGTCAGGGTGGGTTCCAGAGGTCAGTATTTACATTCAAAAAAATTCCCTCTTTCCCTGTCTCCCACATATTTTCCTGACTGTCCCACCAAAAGCTGCTTGTCATAGAATCACAGCTGAGGACCGGGTATTTTCTGTGACAATATAGTTCAGGAAGGCTAAGCAAATGAATTTTTTCTTAAAGATACTGGCTCCAGAGTAAAACCCTTTCCTCATTTGAAAAGGCAATTCAGGCAGCTAAGATTTCCAAGGGCTTGTTGAAATGACTGTGTTTGGTTTATACTCCTAAGGATTGTTCTTCAGTATAAATATAAAAATAAGTTATAAAAAGACAAGAGGGATAATTAGGTGAAGATTTTTACTCACTGTATACCTCTTTGAATTGTCATGTAATTAATGTCTCCTCATACCTTCTTACCCACCCCCAATGAATGCTAGTTGAGTGGGTTCCAAAGCATCTTAGAAAAAAAAAAAAAAGAAAAAGTAATTTATATGTCCAGCAAGCCTCTGTTGAACTTAAATTTCAAGAAATAATTGCATTTAATTTGCTCCCTGCTCTAGCAGAATTTAAGGTATCTCTTGTGAGTATTAAGATATATTGATAAAATTACATCAGTAGCTGCAAAATAAAAATTAAAACTGTGTTTCTTATCTTTTACATTTTTCTGTCTTTGAGCTCCAGGTAGATTGTGATGACTTTTCTTTTGGTAGAGTAGTAATGAGGTATTGAAACCAGTCTGACATTGGTTTAAATTTTAAAACCTATAGACAAGTTTCCAAATGAAAAATAATTTGGAATTTATCTTCACTTGTTAGCTGAACTCTTAACATTGCTCATTCCCATGCCCGGCCTTGAGAAACTGCTTTCTTTCAAACTTGCTGTAGCATCTTGTAAACAACAGCTTTTATGTTCCCATTGCTGGCCAAGGCAGTCCCAGGCACTTCCAGGTCCCAGCCTGGTGCTGTCTCCTGTGTACTTGGGACTTCTGTCTGGGTTTTAAGGGAAGCCCTGTAGGTGCCAGAATTCTTTCCAAAGCTGCATATGATGATTTGGAGAAGCATTTAAGTGGGTGATAGAGTGGACATAGGTAAAATGAGAAGAGATGAGGAAGAGTGGCAGAGGCAGGTATTGCAACTTTCCAGTGGAGAGCAGAGGGGCTGGAGCTGGGGAAGCAGGAAGAAGTCTCTCTCTCTTGTGTTATTAGGGAGTTGCCCCGAGGAAAGGGTAACAGAGCCAGGCAGAAGAGTAGAGGTTTGAAGTGAGTCCTTGGGCTGGAATCTGAGGAAGGAGATGCCTATGTTTTCTCCTAAGTCATGGAAAACTGTATAAGATCTGTGCAGTGTTTATAGATTTCTAGTTAGGCTTCTTTTGTGCAGCCTAACTTTTGTTACTTACAAAGAGATTTGAGATTTTCAATAGTGATGAGCTTCTGACATGATATAGAGGGGAAAAAACACTGTACATCCTTAAGAACCCACTCTATTTGTTGCATCTTAGCAAGTTTCTATGTGGAAGACCAATGACATCTGTAACTATCTCTAAACAAACTTTTTTTTCCTTGATGTAGACTGTCACAAAAATTGTTTCCTCCCCCTCTTTTATTAGTAAATTTTAAGGAAAAGATGTTTGTTGTGTTTGCAGCCTTAAGGTCTACCTCAAAATGACTGGATAAACACTGCAACTTGGCATTTGCCTTGGGGATGGCATTTAGGAACTAAAATATTCCCTGGAGATGAGAATGTGTGACTTGGATTTAGATAGAATAACTTTTTTTGTTTTCCAAACATTCCAGTTATGCACTCTTTTCACACACACACAGCATGTCATACTAATTACTGCAAAGTATAGGTTTTTAGGCAGTGGTAAAGGGGAGGATAGTAATCTTTGAAGGATGTGGGGAGAGACAAATACAAACTTTGGAGGTAAGTCCCAAAGCCACAGAGGAGATGCAAAGAGGGCAAACCCAAGAACAACAGTCTTCTGGACTGATGCCGATCACTCAGAGTCCATATAAATATGAAATACAAATGGCCCGTAGATCGCCCATTTGCGAATCACTTGACCATCTCTTTATCGTTCCTTCTTTAGTTTAAGTCCTCTCAAAGAGCTCAGAAGTAATTGGAGAAATTTAGAAATTAGTGTGTTTTTGTATGCAATCCCTTTGAACACTGTGACTCAGCTGAATCCTCCATAGGACCAGAAGTAATCAGTGTACTGAGGATAATGAATGCCATTAAAAATTAACAGTAGAGTCCAAGAAACTGAACTGTAGAACTGTAAAGAATAGCAATACTAGAGATAGTATTTGAATTGGAGAGTGGCACAGTCCAAGTGGCTGTTAAGAAGACTCTTCTGACAGCATTTCCCTTCAGTGTACTGGGATGCAGGCTAAGACAGGCAAAGAAGTGAAATTTATAGGACAAAAAGTCTGAAGTGATCAAGACTAGGCCAGTATGCTTATCTACATTATGCACAGTAGTGTACTCTGATGCTTCAGGGAAGCTCCCTGCAATCAAAAGTTATTTTAGCTCTTGAAGGTGTTGCCCAAAAATTAAAATTCAGCTTGAACATTTCAATGCAGAAGCATTTATATTTATATTGTTATTGTTATTTAATCACAGACATATACAGAAAAATACAGAATTTTTGAAGTAGGAACCACACCTTAGTGTTTCACAAGTTTACTGCTCCTATTATTGATTATATAAGACATTTCCCTTAATCAGGAATAACTACAATAATTAGATCTCTTGTTTCCTTTCTCACTGTTCTGCAGAAGAGCAGTGGTTATTTAGTTGAGATGATAGTGACCCATAACAATTCCTTACAAGCCTCTTTTTTTCAATCAGCTAAATTGCACTGCAAGGACTGGGGATGTTATTCTGTTCCTGTCTACCAAGATACTTCAAGACACTCACAGTCCATGTAATTCCATTTTGAGAACTCACCTGATGAAGAGATTGCCCAAATGGTAGTTCTAGAAACAGTATATGAGTTGGTTTGCTCATGTCCACACTTTTGTTAAATCAAATAACAGCTCTAGATAAAATAATTTTGAAATATTAAATAATATTTGAACACCAACTTTAAGTTAATGGTGCTAGGGACACAGCTTAATACATATGTCAAAATTTAAAGTACATGGAGGGTTAAGCTACCCGTAGGTCAGGCTTGGTATGTACACATTCAGCAGAAAACTGAGAACAGCCTGTGTCAGTCTTTTACTTCTCCTTCTTTCCTATCTTCAGTTTCAGTGCCTGTAATTTTCCAAACTTTCTTTTCACAGTGTACCTGCCTGTCTTGAAAAGCTGAAGCACTTAAAGCCCCTTGTGTCCTCCTGTGAGTTATTGCCATGCTTACGTCCTGAGCTTTTGGGCTTAGAGAGGCATGCATGACACCTAAATGCCCTGCAGTTCCACAGAACTTGAACTTCCAGGCTTAATAATATTTAACTTTACTGTTGCAGCAATCTTTGTAAGAGCAACTCAGGATAATAGCTTGTGGTTCAAAGGTGCATGGCCTTGGGTAACTATATTTAGGCAAAGCTATACACCAATATACACTGGTGAAATTCCAGTTAAATCCCCACTTTGTCTCCTCCCAGTTTAGTAATACCTAAAACGCTTGGTGCCCCCCAGTGTCTTTACCAATTATTGCTGTTTGTTAGGACTTGCTGTGGATGACAGTATTTGCATCCAGATATGAATGTAAAATACTTCTAGAATTTTGGTTTGTGACTTAACTAAAAAAAAATTCTTTTCCTTGCTTTTATTTATTTCAAATTCCTGAAAAATCATTAAGTTCAAGAAGTGGACCTAGTACCTTGCTATAAAATGCACAGCTTGGATCTGGAGTTTTCTTGTACAACCTCACAGTTAGCCACATCTTCTATGTTTGTTTTATTCAGTTCTTACCCAGATAAATTTTGATGAAATTCTGCTGGTGATTATATTCAGCTGGACAGTTGTGAAATTCTTATCTCATTGAACATGATTTGTTTTATAGCTTAGATTTCCAAGACACAGTGCATGCAGTGCAAAATTTTGTGGAGCTCTGTAAAAACATGTTTAGTTAAAGCTATAGAATGTGAGGATAGTAGGAGACAGTAAAAGACCATTAAAACACCTGTGCCTGTTTCGTGTATGTTCTTCATGCACTTATTATGCATACAAGTATCTGGATGTATGCAGATACTTCTGGTTGGATTGCACAGCTGTAAATTCATGCTCTTCATATCAGCAGAACATTCAAACACCTTGAAAGGGATTGAGCATTTTACTGGTCTCATTCCTGACTCAAAGAGCTATCAGGCTAATTTTAAAGGGAGATGAGAAATGAATGTAACAAACAGCAGAGTGGAAGTGGTAACAACAGGAAAACTGGCTGGTTGCATAGGGTACCAGTAAGCTCAATATGAAGGTTTTGAAGAAATATTTTGATTCAATCTAAACTATGTTTTTCTATTTTAAGACATAAAAACAACCGGAAAGCTATGATTAAGATTAAAAAATGTGTTGGCTTTTTTCCTTCTTTCCCCCCCCACCCCCTTTTCTGTAGTTTCTGTTTTGCCTTGTCTTTTTGGAAGAAGTTCCTCTGAGATGAAACATTCCACATTTAACCTTGACCCAAAGTGGTATGTTTTATTTTTGTTCAATAGCTGTCCTTGAACTTACGGAAAGTCAAAGTGCAAAAGCATGAGCTTAGTTGTTTATTTTTGCAAAATTATTTTCAATCCTGAATATATAAAAGCTGAAGAATCTTTAAACATGATTTTTAGATGTTTCAGAAAATTTTTGGTATGGGCTGGCTATTGCATGAAGACAAACTACAATTCGGATGGCTGGTTGCTCTTGTTGTTTTACCTTTTTTTGGTTGGTTGGTTGGTTGGTTGGTTGGTTCTTTGGCTTTTTCTAGGATAGTGAACACTAAGCTAATGATGTGGCCAATAGGAGGGGGACTGGATAAGATACTGCAGGTACCTGATGAGGATATGGGTTAGTTTTTGGATGTCCTTTTAAATTAACTTTCTCTTTGGAAGAAAGCAAAGCAAAACATGGTATGAGTATGCAAGTATTACTGACTGATGTTAAGACTTCCCAGCTGGTTTTTAGTATGTCTATTGGTATTTTTCCTATTTATTTTAATTTTGGTTTCATCTGCTTCAAAATAATTGCTCTGGCTTGGTGCCCAGTGTCATTCTTGTTTGCCTCAGTAACTTCTCAAGAGGTTTGCTGAGATTTCCTATCTGTTTTCTTGATTATACTGCCATCAACTTATTTTTTTCAATTGAACCTGAGCACCCAGGTCAGAATAGTGAGCAAGTTCTCTCTTTCTTCACAGATTTCTCATATTAAGTGAACTGTTCTAAAAAGTGTATTTTTCCAGATCAATTTTCACTGAAATTGTGACAATTTTTTCCCTGTTATATCTCTGCATTTCCCCCTTTCCCTCGAATGACTTCTGGATTCTTTAGCCATTTCCAGCCAAAACTAACAGTGGTATAAAACCTAAAGGATAATTATTAAAATTATTTACTCTTAATGTGGTATCATATCAAATTGTGCTGAAGTGTCTTAAGAAGTAGACCAAGCGCTTCCTAAGACAGACTGAGATACTAATGCAGCAATAGCTCCATATGGTCTCTGGAAGTCATAATGGGATGGAAGTTAACACAAACAGATGGCAATATGTGAATATTATCACACAGCAGCAGAAGGAACAGAGCAAAGGAATGGAAAATACTTCAGCACACCTTTTCTCTTGGAGAATCAAATGTATTCAATATAGATACTCTCTCTCTTCTCAGCACATCAGACTGTCGCATCAATTTGAACACTTAGTCCTTCAGGATGAAAGGTTTGAGATCTGTGCTGAGGTTGTCTTGGGACTGGTCTGCTTCCGGCTGAAGGTAAGGCAGCTGAGATCTCTTATTTCTTTTCTCATGGTTTATAGCAACACCATAACCTGCAATTGAATACCATCTTCGTCGTTAATATATGTGATTATTTTTTAAGGAAAGGAAAGTGAGTTTGTTTAGAACAGAGCTGATGAAAGAAAAAAGCTTAAGATGATATTGTTAAAATTGAATCAAAAGCTTAAGAGAAATTAAAGCATATTAAGGTATGGAAATACACAGTCAGGGCAAACAAATGTTTTAACCAGTCATACAAAATGACTTACATTCTCTGTGTGATGAGCTTTGATAAAGATGATTCAATATATTTCCCTAGACTTCTGAATATGAGTGTGTATTACTTGTTTCTTGTCAAGTTAATTTCTTATGTGTATATATTTAATATTCAATTTTATTTAAAAAATACTATCATAAAATCAGAGCACTAAACACTTTTAAAATTGTTTTCTTTAAAGACTGTTTTATTAATCTATAAAATTCTATGGTGAAACTGGGAAAACTGAAGTAAGATACATGTTTTAGAAAAGGTTACATGGGAGGCCATCTTCCCTAGTCTGCTTTTTATTGCTGAAGATGATCCTTTTGCCCTTTTATTATTACTATTATTTTTGGCCTTTTATTCCCCAAAATCTCTCAAAGTGCAAAGTTTACTGATGCAGAGACCTTGCCTAATGGAAACTAGAAAATTCATTCTGCACTTGGAGGACAAAAGCTGCAGCAAGTCTCGCAAGAGCTCATCTGTTTTAATGAGACATTAAAAGGGGATCAGTGTCTCAGTTTAGGTAAAGAAGTTGGTTTGTTGGGGAGCTTGTAGCTAAAGCTTCTGCACAGGACTGGATTGCTACACTGAATCTGACCACCAAGCGACAACAGCAGTAACAACAGCTCCAGTGTTTTATAGCTAACATGATACCTCAATGAGCTTTTAGCTTTTCTGAAGGCTTGCAAGCACATATTTTCTCCTTCTGGATAGTCTATTTTTAACAAATTCTTTTCTCAGTCATTCAGTTGCCCCAGTTACCTGAGTTCGATGCAACTGGCTGAAAAAGCTAGCAAGTAAATAATAAAGTAATGGGGAATTCATCTGGAATAGGAAAATGGTTTTGTTTGAATTTATAATGTTTAAAATTAAATTTAAAAAGACCCTGTGTTTAGGGGATTGGACAGATTACAGAATGTAGTTCTTTCAGTCAATGGAAACACAGATAAAATATAATCTCAAGAACTTTAAAAATATATGGAGGAATAGATTCTGTGGTTTTTATTGCTCAATAACAAAACACTGGTTGTTGCAGTCTGCTGTCTCACACGGAACAACCAAAAACTAGTTTTGCAGATCAAGACACAGCTGTTAGTCAGTGCTCTTCATTTACTTTGAAGGAACAGTTCTGGTGAAATAGAGCATAGCAACACAGGAATTGTCACTTTTGATCAGACCAGTAGCTCATCTACATCTGTTCTCCTGTCCCTCATGATTCAGAGGAAGAAGTCAAATCGTAAGGGAAAGACAATTTTACAATAGGTAAATACTGGACCTTCTTTAGCTAAGAAACCTTTGGACAAATTGTAGAATGAAGGTCTGATTCCACTGAAAACCAGTGCTGAAAGAGCAGTGTTTTCATTTTTTGCCTACCTGATCCAAAAAAAGAAAAAAAAAACCCCAAAACATAGCAAACTTTCAAATTAGGAGGGTTTTATAGCTATTTTAACTGCTTTATTTACTTTTTATATCACTCTTTCAAAACTCTTCCTATCATTTTTATAATTCGTATTAAATCACATCTTAGAAGCAGGATTTTTGTAACTTTTAGGCAGTTACAGTAGGATTCAGGGTCGGGGGATTTGAACTATATAATGCTGCACTGCTGTAGAAGTATGAAATATTTTTTCTTACTTTGTTCTTGAGAACTCCTTTAAATTCTGGTGTTTTTTTGCTTCTCTGTAACTTTTAATTTCTTCCTTTCTGCACTGTTGAGCAAATGGACTAATTACCTATGACTTTCATATTATAATTATTTCAGCAAATATGTCATGCCAAAGGGTTAGTTTTAGGCCTCCTTGTCATGATTGCAGATGAATACAAGTCAAGCTAGTAATTTCTCCAAGGGAGTGAGAATGCTGTCGTATTGAAGCTCACAGGCTCAATCAAAGCTGCCTTCTTAAAGCTCTGGGAGAGGATTAGTCACTACCAACTTCAATTTGATGTGACACCCGAGTGTCACAGCAGCCCTAAGGTGGAGCTGTGAGAGTAGAACAGAGGAAAGATAAATTAATCTTTCTCCTTCTTCCCTTCACCCCTGCCAACTTAACATCATACAACTGCTTGTATTGCCTGAAAGTCGGTGCTGTGCATTTGATATTAAAGGCAAGGATTGTCATTTTAATAATGCATTACCTCTGATAAGACAGCAGGACACCATTCACCAGTGACTGACCTGTACTAGGTGGGGACGTGCAAAACACCAAAGTTGGTCAATTTTCTTAGGAGCATTTCAGTCACATAAATATCGCCTAGAATAGTAAGGCTAAGCCATGAATTTTAGGACATCACACCAAATTCATAACAACTTGTGCTAAGACAGAACAAGGTTTTGACTTGGGTCCAACTCTTAATCCTTAATATGATCTAAAAATGTGAGAAGGATACATTTTTCCTTGCTGTCAGTGAAAAACTGTTTGCCTTATGCCTTGGTTTCATGTGGAAAAGACTAAGCAGGAAAGTCACAATTGCGGAGATTTGAGAGAAGGTGTTTTCTGTTCAGGATGTTTTCAAGAAGACTGATGCTGCCACGGTAACACGACTGCTGCTGAATAGAATGATCTGTCCATTTGCAACTCTTTTTCCACAGCCAGTGCTCATTAAGGGGACACTGTGGTAAAGATGCAGATGTTCCCAGAATTTCTTGCAATTGTGTGTTACCACCAGTGTAATAGAGAGAGTAAAGTTTCCACAAAATTTAAGACACTTCCTCTGCTGGATTCTGCAGTGGATAACTCCTATAGAACTTGAGGCAAATACTTTTTTAGGGTTTCCACTGATAATACGAAACCTACTTATGCTGGGGATATAGTACCTTAAAATTTACTTAATTAAGAGTAAGATTTCATATTCAAAAGAATCTCTTACAGCAGCCATGCTTAAGTGAGGAAAGTTAGTGTAGTTCATTGCAAAACTTCCTCCTGTGCTTGATTAGATCCAAGAAGAGTGTGGTTACATGGATTCAATAATGAATGCTTTTAACATAGCTCACAACCTTAAGTCACAAAAAGGCAGTCAGCTATCACAAATGCCCCAGTGTGTGCTTCTAAACTGAAGGTAATCTCTAAATCTCTTTGTGCCTCAAAACTTCTCTCTTACATCATCTTTTTGTGATCCTTTCATGGCAAAGCACTAAGAGATGAGAAAGTGGCTGTTTGTTACTGGTGCTGCTACTTGGGCTTGGCTGCTTGATGTGATTTTCATTTTCCAGACTTCTTTCTGAAATTCATTGCCATATCCATTAAATTACAATTATTTCAGGGCTCAAATCAACTGAACGAGGCACTCCTTAAAAGCATAAATGATGCAAAGAAGATCCATCTGGTCCCGTGCCACCTGCGAGAGAAGTTTGTGCTGCGCTTTGCTATTTGTTCCCGCACAGTGGAATCCACCCACATCCAATTCGCCTGGCAGCACATCTCACAGCTGGCAACTGATCTTCTGAAAACATGGGAGCAAAACCACCACCAGCAGTAACAGCAGTGAAGTATAAGTGGAGATGAGGTAATTAAATGGCTTTCTCTGCGTTGTCAAGTTTCATTTTAGGTGCAGGTGGGAAAGTCAAACTACGAAGGAAAAAAATACAAAAACCTGTTGTTATATAGCCCAGCTGCAGTAGCAAAATCCTTGCCAGCAAGTTGTAACCATAGTCATTCCTTATCTGTATTGTACTTTCATCTTGCCCGTTTCCAGGATGCACATAGCCAAGGAGACTCGAGCTGTCATTTCCTACAGTAGTTTGTAGTCAAGAGCATTTGTTCAGCCAAGCAATGGAAATGGAAGGGTTGGTGCTCCCTCCGTTGTCCCTGTTCACCTCTAGTGCACCCTCCTTTCTTCTCAGATGAAACTAAGAGGTGTTATAACCAATTAATTTCACATTACTATGACTGCAGGAAGAACCCAGTTTGGGGAAGTTTGGTTTGGGTCCTAAATATGTTAATATCTGAATAGGCACGCACAAATGCAGTTGTCAGGATTTGGGGCACTATCATGTCATGATACACTTGCTGCAGTAATTCTGTAAATGAACAAAGGACAGAAGATTTCAAGACTGCATTGCATAGCCAGACCTGGGGGAATTAGCACTAACTGATTACTAATCATCCTTCTGGCAGGTTCTCTACTTTCCCCTAAATGGTTTGCTTTTAAAATGGCAATTTTGTCAAATTCCAGGAAATACCTGTTGGATTCCAGATTGATCATTCATAATGAGGTCCCTGAAAAGCTCCTCCTGAAGAGTTCTGTCAAAAAAGCCATGTGCTATCTGGTATTCTATATTTTTAATCCAGTTATTACCAGCAGTGATTACTTGAAAATAGTCTGCAAGATATGTTCAGTGAAACTGAGTTGTGATTTGTTTTTATGGGTACCATTTTGATTACTTCATGATATACTAAATCTTGACAAAATGTGCTAAGAAACGTGACATTGAAAATGTTGTTCCTAGTTTCTCAATTTAGCTAACTAATGAGTAAACAAGTGACAGTGAAAATAGGAAGAGAACAAACCAAATCAGTGTCCCAAAATCAGTACCCCCATCAGTGGTTTTCTTCCATTAACAGTGATTAATGGGAAATTAAAATACTGGAAAACCTCCTCCTGAGAAAGTCAAATCCTATGCATTTGACACAAGCCATTGATGCATCATCCTGTCAAAGACAAGCACAGTAAAATGATAAAGTAAAAGTTAAGAGGTGAAACTCAGAACAATGTCAAGTCTAGAAGGACTTTTGTCATTTTAAAAACACAAATTCCAGACAGTTATTTCTGTGTGAATAAGAACAACTTAAGTAGCTGCTCCAAGAAAAAAGAATATGTAGGATTAATTTCGATATTTGCATTTCAATCTTCCTTTTAATGCTCATATTAACTTCTAAAGCCTCTTAAGCAACATCCACAGTTACTCAGCTTTCTTTCTCCATCCCTTTCAAGTGCACTTCCTCTGGCTGGGAAGTTGCAAGTAGGCCAGGGAACATGGATCAGGACAGTTAATTTGGCACATGGTCTGCTCCTACCTCTGTCCTTCCTAATGTCTCACTTCTGGGGTACAAACTTGGAAGGATTACTATTTCCATAAGGAGCTGATTTCCCAAGAAACAGATTAAGAAAGGAATAACCAAGGAGTTTGGAAGAACCCAGTAATATTTGAGCAGGTGACTGACACAAGACACTACTGTCAGCTACACTGACAGAAATTTTGATAGCCTCACTCTCTTCAGCTGAACCAAAATGAAATTTAGTTCTTCTGTGGTAGCACAGTGCAATAGATTGGTAGACTGAAGAGAGTGGAAAATGCTGGAAGTTGTTCCCTTTCTCTGTCACTATTTTTTTTTAAACAACATTATTCAGATCTCACGACCTGGAAAATAATGTTCATCCATAACACATATCTTCTGCACTGATAAAACTGTACAACTTTTACATTATGAAAACTCTAGAATCTTGGAGCCAAAGAAGAATTACACTTTCTCTGTGAGACAGACCAGTATTTTGTATGTGAAATATATAACCAGGTCTATCCAGGAAAAAAAAAAAAAAAAAAAAAAAAAAAAAGGAAAGAAAAGATCACATTTGGATCAAAGAAATCACAGAGTAAATCCAGGATAATTCCCCTGAAATGAGATGGAGTTGCTTTGGGTTTAGGTGACTATAATTGAAATTAAAAATCTGACTAATTAGTATTGGAGAAGAAAAGCATAAGGTAAGGCACCACTAAACTGAACGTAAGAAGATTCTGCTGGAAATCTGCTCCATGGAAACCAGAGCAGAGATGAATGATGCCCGCCTGTGTGAGCCTCAGACTGCTGTAAAACCAGAATATAGGCAGGATGCACACCCAAACTGAGGAGAGGTGAAATGTCCCCAGCAGCCCAGGATTAGACATCTTTAGACATTTAGTTTAGATATCTTTAGACATTTGTGGGAAAATACTGCCGAAACTGACGTTCAGTTAAACATTTTTCAACATCTGGTTATCAGTTTTAGAAGTGGCTGTTGTCCAACTACAAAAATTATTGTTGGCAAAGAATTTAAGATAAGGCTAATTTAAAATATAGGTGGAGTAAAAGTTAGATTTTGTTTTGGTTTTTTTAAAGAAGTGGAGTAAGTAAATCTGTCTAATAAACAGCAGTGATGAGACCCATGGAATTCCCATGGCTAGTCCAGTACAGAAACCTAAAGTTCACAATTCTTGTTTTTCTGAAATTCTGGGTTGATTCGAATATGTAACTAGTGAAGGCCTTCATAGTATTAAGTCTCTTATACCCTCTTTTCTCCATGTGATAATTCCTTCTTAGACTATTAACATTAGGTCCTCTGAAAAGGAAATGTGGGCTATGTAACCAACTCAAGAAGAAACACCGAAAGGAAAATTTTCAAAGAAGAACATAACTGCTGTTTTTGTTCTGTAGCTTTGCAGTGTATCTGTAAGTGATAAACACTGTATTTATGATAGCTAATGTTACCCTGGATTTATTATTGTGCCTTGTGTGCAAAAGCTAATACAGTCTGTGCTGATGAATACTGTTTGATATTAAAAATAATTTTAAAATTCCAGAACTGTACTTTAGTAGAATATTCACATCTCAAGGAAGACTGCAGTTACCACAGAAGGAGGGAAAAAACCTGACTTTTACTTTCAGGAACCTCAATTTATTTTTTTTAAACTAGCAGAGTACAGTGCTTACATTCTTAATTATAGATTATATTTTATTACTGATGGTGAAATAATGAAAATATATGTATTTATGAAAGTATTGGTAATATATTATACTCAGAACTGCATTATAATTATTGAATTTTTTTTTCCTTGCCTTTACATACAAGATTCTGCTCATGGCTGTTTCGTTGTTGTTGGTTACCGTATGTGATGCGTACTATTTACATTGAAGTTGCCTTACAACAGCAGTATAAACCTTGAGATGTATAAACTTGAATTGCTCAAAGACACAAGCAAACGAGAAATAAAACCGAGAATCCTGAAGACCAGGGTGGTTGAGGGGGGCAGATTAAATAACCATCAATGGCTAATACCTGTATAGCATATGTAGAGTTTGTATGTTCTAAGTGGAAAAATAATCAGAAGTCTAATGCTCTCATTATAATTTGTGAGCTGTTGACTCCCTTTAAAATCTGTGTCCAGAACCTACTGAACAGACGTACAGGTTTTAATTGGCAGTATTAATAAAGAGAAACAAAACCATGGCTATTGTCTCTTTCTACTTAACTAAGCATTTCTCGTCTCGTTCACGCCAGATGTGCTGTAAGAGACCCAACTTCCCCACTCATGTCAAGTGAGTGCCCTGATTTTCAGCACTAAGGACTTTTTTTCAATGTGTCCTTCAAATTACTTTGCAAATGGGAGTTTGAAAATTTTCCTGCAGGAAGTTTCCTCCTCAGCAACAGCAGTCTGAAAAATACCCGGCCATACCCAGGGCCAGTGCTGACCCTTCTGCCAAGTTCTGCACAGTGCTGCTGCAGCTGGATCTGCTGCTGGAGTCCCCTGCCCAGCTTCGGCTTTGGTTTGTAGCTCTCGTGCCGTCAGGTAGGACAGGGAAGGAGCCCATGGCATTAGTCCTGCCTGGCTGCAGCCTGCATTCCCAAGGCTGCTTTACTCCCTGCCTGGTGCAATCCCAGGGAAAACGGGCAAGCGTGCCTTGGGAAAAATTTGATGGCAGCGGCGTCACAAGCTGTTTAAATGTTAGCCCAGCTGGGTCTGAGATGATAGCTTGCATACCAGCACAGACAGTTTAATGTGCTGTCTGCACTAATGGCATAACAAGCCTGATGTATAACAAAAACCTGACAGTAACTGCAAGGAAAGGTTCCTCACGGGAAATGAAATGTTCACCCACACAGAACTGTCTCTTTTAATACCAGAGGTGTAACTGCAGCTTAGAGTGCTAATTTGCATCTAGATTGGTGTGCTAATTTGAACGTGGGTTGATGTGATCCAGATGAGGACTCCACCACCACATTCAGTTCGTGGGATACTTCCACATGGACCACCATCTTTTGCCCTGTAAAACTGTGCGTCGTTCACCTTGTCCTTGTCAGAGCTGTTCTCCCAAAAAGGCCGGTTGTATTCAGGGGTGTTAGACAGCTTCTGATGCTGCCGTGGTGGCCCCACAGTGTAGGGACGAAATGGGAGATGAAATAGGCGGCCGAAGTGCTTGTGTGCTTCAGGGGTTGGAACCCATCACTGGCTGCCAAGTCACCGCCAGGGTTAGGGCTTTGTGCTTGGGCCATCATTCATGGAGCCCAGCCCGGGTGGAGAGGAACCAACCCCAGGCAGCTGGGGAATGCTGATGGGAGGGGCCGCCCTGCCGTTTTGGGCAGCCCAAGGCGAGCCTGGCACCGGAAGAGCCGCAGCCATTCTGCTCCTTCAGTCGCCCAACTGAGGTGAAGACCTCGTCTGCCTCACTGAAACTGCACAGCCCCACGTTTCCATTTTCTACTGCCACTGAAAACAGCCTGGAGAGGCAGTAAAAGTGACCTGTTACATTCTCCAGCCTCTCGCTTCTCCGCTGCTCTGACCTTCAGCTGAGGAGCCAAGCCCTGATCACACAGGTTTTTCCGAAGCGTGTGAGCAGGGCTGGCAAGGCGCGGGAGCAGAGACGCCCAGCACCAGGGGATCGCCCGGAGCCCCCGGCGGGGGCTTCGGCGGGAGACGCGGAAGGGACGCAGGAAGGACGGGGGAGAGACGGGAGGGACTCGGGAGGGACCCGGGAGG
>VWZN01007039.1:30300-41686 GCA_013396955.1 Regulus satrapa
CCCGAGCCGGGAGGGCAGCCCGCCCGCCGCCGGGCCGGCCTGCGCTCATCAGCTGAGGGGCCGCGGCTGCCGGCTGGGTGAGGGCGGCCAGGGCTCAGCAGCGCCCGGGCGGCTCCCCGGCTGTATTCCTGGCCTGAGGGCAGCGAGAGGGCGGCGTGCTCGCGTCCGTGGCTGTGTTTCCCCGGGCGCCGTGCTGGTGTGTGCGGGCAGCGGCAGCCGGGCGGCAGGTGATGCAGTGGTGGCAGTGTTGGATACAGCCCCAGCGTCAGGCGTGCACACGATAGCCTCGTCTGGGAACAGTTCTGGCTGAACGAGTGTGTGCGTGCGGCTCTCTTGGCTGTGAGATAATTCATATGGATTAGACCAGCGGGAGAGAACGATGCCAGACGCTGCTTAAGATGTATATAAATAGCTAGAGGGTGGATCCAGGCTCTTCTTGGTGGTGCCGAGCAATATAGGACAAGAGGCAATAGGCAGAAAATGAAGCAGAGGAAGTTCCACCTGGATACGGGGAAGAACTTCTTTCCTGTGGGAGGGACTGGACTGGAGCAGGTTGCCCAGAGAGGCTGTGGAGTCTCTCTCCCTGGAGACAATCAGGAGCGGTCTGGACCCAGTCCTGTGCCGTGTGTGCTGGGATGAGCCTGCTGGAGCAGGGAGGTTGCACCAGGTGACCCCTTGTGGTCTCTTCCAACCTTCCCCGTTCTGTGATTCTGTGAATAATCAAAATGAAATTTCAATCTGGTTAACACTGTACACTTGTTACGACCTTCCCTCGGTGCTATGAAGGTGACGACAGTATCCTTAAGAAGGCAGTGGTGAACTTGAGATTTTATGTTCTGAATTATGGAAATATCTAATGTGGGGGAAAGTACCTGCTTTTAAACTTTCCCTAAACTTATGCTTTTGTGCTTAAGATATTTAAGATAATACTTAAGATATTTTTCGATTCAACAGTTACAAAAAACATTATGTGCACAGTGAGAGCTGTTTAGAGAAAAAAAGTAAAAGGCTTCAGCCTTTCATCTGTTCACCTGCCATTCAGTTATGGATGGATGATGATGTGAGTTTGTATCAGATTCTCTAGGTGTAAGTTAGACTTCTCACGGTGCAAAAGTTGGCAATAACTTTTCAGAGAAAGTCTTACTATTGTGGTTTTGTTTTGTTTATTTTAATTGTATTTGCTTGTAGAAGTGCCAGATTTGCAAGTTAAATGTGTTTTTATTTTTCTGAACAGCTCTACAAATCCGGACAGCAGTAATAAAACAAATTTAAACCAAAATTATTTACACCCTCATTATTTATCATGTGTGTAACCATATGAGCATATGAGCAATAATCATGTTGTGTTATCTCTTGTCTAACGCTGATGCCAGACTTTTTTTGCAAATAATTAGGGAGGACACCTCCACATAGCCTGGATTCCTTCCTTAGTTCTGGCTCCCCAGCCTTGCATGAACATTGTACCTGTTCTGTATCTGCACTCCTGCACAGTCTGTGGCTGATCCGGAGGTCGGCAGCTTGACTCATATCTGTTGGAAAGGGTGCAGAATGTGTGGACATAATACTTTGCAGAGAAAGAAAATACATCGTGAACATGAGCGAATCATTTCAAGTCAAACAAATACTCCTTCTGAGCCAAATGTCATCTTTTCTATTTCTTGAAAAACCCCAGCACTAAAGGAGTTTAAATTCTGCCTTCTGAAACTGAGAAAGAAGCATTGCTTTAAGCACGCAGGAGCTTTGTTTCTCTAAAGTGTAAAATGGAAACATTTTGGTGCCTTCTGAATGGAAGAAATAGTTTTGAACATTCGCTAATAATCTGTTAATATTTCCTAATCTGAAAGCTTGCTACATTCAGGATTACCTATTCAATTTTTATCTTCCCTCAGAGACACTGCATACAATTTTACCTACTAGCTTGATTGTTTCATTTTTACTGCCATCACAGTAATAATTGAAATCATTCTGACAGTGGTGTATCCTCTGTCCTCTGCCGCACTGTGCCATATTCTGTCAAATAAGAATGAAAGCACTGGTGATTTCATTTAACAAGACCAGTTTGTGCTTGGCCATCTGTTTACCATTCTTCTCAGCCTACTTACCTTCCCCAGGAGACCTCTGGTTAGAAGCAAACTCTTTTCTTTTCCCCACACTTTTTTCTTTTCTGTGTTCGGACCGGGAAGGACCTCAGTCTAAATGCCTTTGCACCACAAAGCTGATTGCTTTTTGAAGAGTAAAGTGTCCAGAGTGGCTAAGTACCTTGCAAGACCTCCTGCTCTGTTTCTCTCAGTTAAGATAATGTAGGTTTTCCTGTGTAAGTAGGAAAGGGGGGAAGCAGCTGGTGCAAGGGGTGTGAAATGGCATTTTGTAACTGCAGGTATTTTCTGTCTGTTCCAGTGTCAGGGATGGAGGCCCCTACCCCCAGCGCGGCACACCTGAGTGACTGGCAAGAAAGTTACTTTGCTGTCACCTCTGGCACCTGCACGCCCGGGCAGAAGGCAGATGGATACCGTGCCAAGATCCTGCGTATTCAGTATGCATGGGCAAACTCTGAGATCTCCCAGGTCTGTGCTGCCAACCTGTTTAGGAAGTACGCAGAGAAATACTCTGCGATTATTGACTCTGGCAACGCAGAGACTGGCTTGAATAACTATGCGGAAAACATTTTGACTTTGGCAAAGTGTCAGCAAAGTGACAGTGACAAGTGGCAATCTGCCTTGACAACAGATAATGTGTTTGAATTAAAGTGTGTGCAAGAGAGAATGCAGGCTGGCAAAATTTTCCAGAGCTCTCAGATGGCACTGACAGATGCCCGTGTGCGAGCTGATAAAGGGGTCAGTGCCTCCGCTGCTCCAGCTCTTCCTAAACTCGATGTCTTTGGCAGCACCAGGGAGACTGAGCTCAGTGCTGGCTCAGCAAAATGTGCAACTCAGGGACCAGATCTTCTTGGGCATCCCTCGTCTTCCAAGTCCCTTCAAAGCAGTGTGCCTCCTGTGACCAGAACTTCAGACACGCTTCCTGCCACCTCAGCCTCCTTAAGCAAACAGATTCATCCAGGTTTCCAGGCAACTCCGCTCTTTGGAAGTAAAGAAGCCACTAACAGTAGTTCTCTGAAAATGTCAGGTAACTGTTGTAATGGACAAAATTTGTCCCTTTTCAACCAGTCAGCTGTACCTGCCTGGTCTGCAAATTCTGGGAAAAGAAAAGCATTCTACGGTCTGACTGATGAAGGCAGCACAGCTATTCCCGACCTTGCTCCATGTCAGGCTTCTGTTTCTACAGAAACTAATGGTTTTTCAGGGCAAAGAAACAGAAATGAAGAGAGCAGTGCTCCTGGGTTTAAAACTGCAAAGGAGCAGCTGTGGATGGATCAGCAAAAGAAATCTCAAAACCAGCGGACACCGGTCTCATCGTATGGAGGTGTAAAAAAATCCCTGGGCGCAGGCCGGTCTCGCGGTCTGTTCAGCAAGTTTGTGCCTCCAGTTCCAAAACAAGATGGAAGTGAAAATGGAGGAGCACAGTGTAAAACCCATGCAGGGGAATTAACAGACACATCGCTGCCTGTAGATGAACGGCTGAAAAACATTGAACCAAAAATGGTTGAACTCATCATGCACGAGATCATGGACCACGGGCCTCCTGTCAGCTGGGATGACATTGCTGGAGTTGAGTTTGCCAAAGCTACTATAAAAGAAATAGTGGTGTGGCCCATGCTGAGACCAGACATCTTCACCGGCTTGCGTGGTCCTCCGAAAGGAATTCTTCTCTTTGGCCCCCCCGGGACTGGCAAGACCCTCATAGGCAAGTGCATCGCATGCCAATCTGGAGCAACTTTTTTTAGCATCAGTGCCTCCTCTCTGACTTCCAAATGGGTGGGTGAGGGGGAGAAGATGGTCCGTGCGCTGTTCGCTGTGGCGCGGTGTCAGCAGCCAGCGGTGATTTTCATCGATGAGATCGATTCCCTGTTGTCCCAGCGCGGAGAAGGGGAGCACGAGTCGTCCCGGAGAATAAAAACCGAATTTCTGGTGCAGTTAGATGGGGCAACAACGTCCTCTGAAGATCGTATCCTAGTGGTTGGAGCAACAAATCGGCCCCAGGAAATTGATGAAGCTGCCCGAAGGAGACTGGTGAAGAGACTGTACATCCCTCTCCCGGAAGCCTCCGCCAGGGAGCAGATTGTCACCCGCCTAATGGCGAAGGAGCACTGCTCTCTAAGTGAAGAGGAAATCAAGCTCATAGTTTGTAAATCTGATGGGTTTTCTGGGGCAGACATGACACAGCTCTGTCGGGAAGCTTCTCTGGGCCCTATCCGCAGCCTGCAGTCCATGGACATTGCAACCATCACGCCGGACCAGGTACGGCCCATCTCTTTCCTGGACTTTGAGAGTGCCCTGAGAATGGTGCGGCCCAGCGTGTCCCCCAAGGACCTGGAGCTCTATGAAACCTGGAACCAGACGTTTGGCTGCGGCAGATGAGCTGCATCACAGCTGTGTGTCACAGGAGCAGTTTAGGACTGCAGCACTGCCACACGTGAAACCTGTGGCAATTTAGTGCATCTGCACTTCGTTTGGTTTCTGTCCTGGAGTTAAACCTCCTTATGTTATGCAGGCGGATGTCCGGGCTCTGGCTGAGACTTTGCCAGCTGAAAAGACTGGGAGGAGCTGCTGCTCATGATACCTCAATATTTTGTTACCGTCAATTGCTCATGATACGAGAAATTGCTGAACAGCAGTGGCATTGAGAGGCTGACAGAATTTGCGGATTGCTGGGAGACATGGACAGATTTCACTGGTGTTTAAGGGGAATGGTATCAAACCTCACAAACAATTGAAAGGAATATTGAAATATTGAAAGCTTGCAAGGTCCACCATGCTGTATCAGTAAGGGATTCAAGTAATAGCAGAAATACCAGTTTTGGGTAGGGGTATGGCTAAAGTGGGATGGATGGGGAAAGAGTAATTAGAGGTGCTTTTTTTGGAGGAGACAGGAGGAGAGGGTGGAGGTGGATGTGGACTTATATGGAAAAATTGCAGGGGGGACAAAAGAGGAAGGTCTCTTGAGCATTGCTCTTGTCTGACAGTGTTTTGACTCATCGTTGCAGTCAATCCCAGCTTCTCATTAAAAACTTTTTCTGATTATTTTCTGCTTGACTTTGCTTTCTGTGTTGCATCAGTATGTATGGGTGTGTTATATTGGGAGGTCTAGACACCTGCAGGTGGAGAAGAGGCCATGGGTCACAGGGATTTTAGGATCTGGGCCCAGCTGTGGGGTAGCTAGTGTGGGCAACCAGATACTGTAGGGATCCAAACTCACTGCCAAACTAAAGGCTGGACAAGCTGACAAGGAGGAAAAACAGGATTTGGAAAGTGCCCCCCCAGTGTCAGGATAAGGGGGCTCAGGGTCTGGGCATGGGCATTGGACAAACTTAAATCCCGTGGCAGTGTCTGAAGGCTCTGTGAGTGAGGTGTCCCTGTGAAACTGCACGAGGTGTCCCTGTGAAACTGCACTGTGACCTCGGGGGTTGTGAGGCTGGAGCTGAGGGACAGGTGGGGCTGTGAGTGGGTTTATGGGAGTGCATTTTTGTGTGTGCAAGTGTGTTTGTGCTGGAAAAGACACTGCTCCCTCTCTGTCCTTGTCTGTATGTGTGTGTGTGGGTTTGTATCCACTGGTTTGGATTAGGGGCTCAGCCTTGCTCCTGGCTGGACCCCCAGGCAGGAACAGCAGCACCTGCACCCTTCAAATTAAGATGCAAGTTGCCTTACTCTGAGAGTGCTGGGCTCTGGTGGTCAGGAAGGAGAAATTCCATGTCCCAACACCTCCTGGGTTCCACTGCTCCTTAAAAAGTCCTCATGCATCAATGGTAAAATTCCTGGCTAGTTTGTATTTGGCATTCATACCTAAGGCATGAAAGAATGCACAGACTTTCATTCACGTAACCTGTCCTTGCCCACTGGCTGAGCACAGCTGCCCCTGAAAGGAAAATAAATTAAAATCTTTCATTTGGTTTCCTTTGGCAATGTTGTAGAGCTGGCTGCTCTGCTGTCTGTGCTTCATTTTCAGTTTCTCTAAAGAACTTTTTCTCCTGTTGGGGAAAATGCAGAGCTTAAAGGCTGTTCTTCCTCAGGTTTCTCTGAAACTCCATGAATACAGTTTAACTAGCATTTTTCAAAGACACAGATGATACAGGGCCTGGGAGACTTGAAATGATGAGCTTTGAATTCAGAATAATTTGGAAAGCTTAGAATTTCTTAGAGCTCATCCTGATTTAAACAAATGAATCAGTTTTATTTGTAGCTCGTGTTTTTAGTAAAGTCCAATATATATCAGAAATTGTTTTGGAGAGATGTAAAGATTCAGGTATGGGAATTTATCTTCATTTTTTGAATAGTGGAAATAGAATAATTAGATTATTTTGTAAGTATAAATGTGCGATGTGGTCCAAATCAATTGACTTTTGTGCCACAAAATGAGATTAAGTCTGTTCTTATTCTTGTAAGTCTGTTCTTACTCCCCAGTTTTGGAGAGTTATAAACACATACTACGTAAGATTTTTGCTCTCTCCAAATGTTTATTTAAATTCATTGTTCCGGCAAAAGAACGAAATACCAGAGAATTTTAATTGGTAAGTCAAATTAAGGGTTGCTCAAGGGTTAATAAATGCCTTAGATATGATTAAATAATTGTCTTATTTATGCTGGGAATTACTCTGATGTGCTATGTGAGTGTTCTGTGATCATCTCTCTACCTGGATTTTCATGTTTTAATGGAAGTGCTCTTCAAGGAGGGACCAGTGAGAATCCAAATGGTGACAGAGTAAAGCTCCTCCTGAAGTGACAAGGACTGAGATAAAAGTTCTGTGCCTCTGCCTTTGTCTCCTGCAAAGTGGAACTTTTCAAGATAAAAGATAGAACCATGCAAGACTGTTCTTCCTCCAACTTTTTACTTTATTCATTACAAGAATTTACGTGGTCATGCCCTTTTGGTTTGGTTTGTTTATTTTTTGGTGTTTTTTGTTTGTTTGTTTTTCTGGTTTTTTTTTTTGGTTTTTTTTTTTAGGAAACATAGAAATTGTGAAAGGAAACATTGGGTTAAATTTATTGTATTTTATTAATGATGCAGGTAACCATCTCTTCAGCCATGTAGCATTTTTGGGGCTTCGCTGCAGAGCTCAGAGCCAGCAGGACTTGCAGTGTCAGCCCAATATGAGTTTCATAACCCTCTGTAACAGTGCCACCACACAGCAACTCGACTGCCAGGAACATAATTTCTCAAAATACAGAAAATTGCACAGAAATGGGGCATGATTGTAATTTAAGGGAAATTGTGCAGATAAATCCCCTTTAATGGATCTATTTAGTGTATGCAGAAACCTATGTACTTCATTATTTATTCTTTTTGGCTGGCTGATCTTTAGAAGAAGAAATGCAGGATTCTATTTTTGTGGTTCAGCAATGTCGGGTGCACAATTTCTCAGTTTCTTTTAAAGGTAAATAATTGCAGGCCTTGAAAAGTCAGGTCTTAATAATAAACAAGGCAATTCAGACTCTGAGTGCATCTTGGATTTGAGTTAGCTAAATTGTTTCAGATCTGTATGAAGTCCCCAGGGGGATTTTCATTTACAGAAAACTGTGCCAACACATGTAGGGGAAAAAGCTGATGAGGCAGAAATTATCACCTGTTAATGGTGAGTAGATGGAAACCAGACTGGCCACTTAAGGGCATCACAAAGATTTTTTTGTCCTTTTGAAATAAGGCAATTTCCTTCTAACAGAAATTATGGAACTGGACACAAGCCAACGTGACATTGCAAAACAACGCAGCAAACAAACCAGTGGGCTGTCCCCTGGGCTGCAGTGCAAGCATCTGCCCCATGGGTCTGCTGGAACCAGCTGTGCCCTGTCCCAAGGAGGCCACCCCTGCAGCCCTCCCCTACTGACAATTCATGTGTAAGCCAGGCTTAGCAAAGATACTGACACAGTATTCCCGAAGTCCACATTTTTTAGCCTTAATATTTTGTTGCCATTTGCTCCCTTACCTGTAAAAAAATCAGTCACGATTTTTTAATCAGCAGTAATGATTGTAATTACAGTAAGATGCTGTAAATATAAGCAGCTGTAGTACTAATAAGTCTCTAGTATGTTTTTTTCATCCCATTTGGTGAGGAACTTCATATAACCTTGGGTCATAGCTGTGAAGCCAAAACAGCATTATCACAGGGTTATGGGTCTGGAAAGGAGTATAAGAAACCCTCAAATTCCTGCTTAGTGTAAGGTGAACTTTTTGCTACATTAGCTAGACCTGGCTCTAGGATGTTTTGAGAACAATGGGAGAATTCTTGATAATAGTGTTGTTTACAGAAGTTAGCCAATGCATGTTCAGTGTCTTATCAAGGTACCTTGGATGTTTTGGACAGACAGCATTGCTGTCTGGTCTGCTCTGCCTGCTTGCCTGCACATATGCTTGTTGCTTGCTCTGCTCTTCATATAGATCTTAATAAATCATCATATTTAGCCTTCTGAAGTTATGGAGTCTATGTAGCTCTACTGCCCCAATAAAAGGCCCGAATTCTCCTACACATGAACTTATTTTTGTGACTCCCAGTGCATGTTTTGCCTGGTTTATTCTTTACAAATATTCAGTACTTACAAAAATCTTGGTCTCTTTTTGGACTTCATTTGCATACCGGTGATATGGTCACACTCAGGACTTGACATACTCAGTAGATGCCGTGATGCAAACACAGAGTGGTAAATGTTTAGTGTTAGCCATTAATAAAGGGACTTTCTTGCCTGGATTTTTCTTTAGCAAGATTGAAGGTAGATAAAATTCTTCCCTAATGTCTCATCTCTGTTACTGTGATGCAAGTGTTCTGTGCCTTATCCTGTCCGTATTGCTCACATCACAGACATGGGGTGACAGTCAGGTTGAATCATCCCGTTTGTAGCAGGTACCTGGAACAGTTGAGATGTGTTCTCATTTGGCACTACAATACTGCCTGCATAATAAATGTCACTCTTCCCCTCCTTTTTATAGTTTCCTGTTGGTTTGACTTCTGATTACTTCCATGTGCTCATTTCTCTTCAGTGTTGATAACCCCAAATGACAGTGTTCATCAGTGATTAGGGATGAAACTGGAGAAGAGTAGGACTAACCATAGGTGCAGGGTGGTAGATGAACTTTTCAGTGTATTGTTCATTTCCAGCAAAGTTGTTCTGAAGTTGCTGTTTTTTCCCATCTTGCCCAGGTTGTTTTCAAGAGCAAAGTTACGCAGCGGAGATTCCCTCTTCCGTCACTAATAGTCACCAATTAATCCATGGTCACTGCTTCAGGAAATACCCAAGTGAAATCTCTGGCATGTCTTGTTGTTTGGCTCTTAATGCACTTTGATTATGGCCTTACAACTAACCAGGCAGAGGTGTTAGAAAAATTTAGTAATTTCTATCTTCAGAAAATACCACAAGAAAGACTCAGAGCAGGTATATCCTGTGTCCATATTCCCATATTCCCAAGGCACATAACCTGTTCTAAAGGAATATTAAGTTGTTTTCTTGGGACAAAGATGGAGCAGTAAGCAAAAGGCAATATTGTTCTCTTCCAGAAGCTCAGGGTCAAGGAGAGTTAATGAAAGCTGCAGGGATGCCGTAAAGATCTGCTTTTTGGCTGGGGGAGAGATGATGCACTGCTTCCTCACTGTAGGTCACTGGGGGAAAGGGGAACAACTGCCCTTTATTCACCCAGGCATGACTGGAGTTGTTAGCTGGGCAGGGACGGGGGGGACAGAAAAGGGGACCCTTCAGCTGTCCAAGCTCAAGCAGAGACAAGGCTGCTCTGGATAGGATTTGGGTGTAGCATCACAACCATGGGCTCATGAATTCAGCTGAGGTGGTATCCCAGATTCCCAAACAACACCCTAAGCCCAAGTGAATCCCTCTGAGTTGGGTTGGTTTGTAGAGGTCAGGGGTAGGGTGGTGTCTTGTGTTCTGTCATGCCCCTGATCTTACCACATCTTCCTTTGGCTATGGCACATGCAGAGTAATCAAACACAGCCAGGCTGCTCTGAGGCTTTCCACCAATGCCACATGAGAGAAGCTCGCAGGAGCTCAGGCTTTCCCTAAACTGTGCTGAAAGAAAATTCCAGTTTCAGATTAGTTTGCCTGGGTTTGGAATTGGCATGCTGCAATCTGAAATTCTCTCTGGGCTTTTGTCTTGCTTTGGATGACAGGAGCCTCCCTTGAAATGGAGATTGTAAACCCCCTTCCTCTGAATTATTATGAATTTGAAATTGAGGAGCTTTCAGGCAAAGATATGGGAATAGGAATAACAGTTCTTTACTGGTGCATATAACAAGGCAAACAACAGCAACACCCACAGCAGTCAATAACAAACACAGCCAGGGTTTGTTTCCCTTTGGTGCAGTTCCAGTCACAGCTGGCAGGGGGCGCTGCTGGCTCCTGGCGGGCAGGGCGGGTGCGGTGATCCCCCCATCCTGCAGGGGGCGCTGTGGGGCGGCTCGGGCAGCGTGAGGCGATGGCGGCTCAGCCCAGAGCAGGAACATGGAAGGGAAACCCTCAGGGCTAAGCGAGGTGTACCAGAAACTCTGTGGCATTAGATGGAAACAGCGGAATATCCCAGCGGGTCAGGGTGCGGAGTCTCACAGAGCAGAGAGATCCCGGATCAGCGCTGAAGAAGCGACAGGGGTGCAGTGGTGGTCCAAGGCCCCAGGTCCAAGCAGGGCAGGGAGAGCTGAACTGAGGATCCTGGGCACCCACACAGCAGAAGAAGGAGAGAAATCGAAGCTCTAGGCATGCCCTTCTCTAGCCACAGAGCAAGAGAGAGCTAGCAGCCGTCTTCACCCTCCTTTGTACCTGGGCTGAGCCAAACTTTTTGTTTTCTTCTAGTACCCCCTATATATCCACAGTTAGGATTTCCCAACAACTAATGGGAAAATTTTGTAGGTAAGAAAAAACAAAAGGAAAGAAACCTAACCCCCAACATTATTTATGCCAAAATTTTCCATACCAACATGTTACATCAAATTTAAACCTTTAAATTATATACAAATAAGCACTACCTTAACCATATACATATATACATGCAGATACAGATATAAGCACAGTGTTATGGGTAGTTCACCTCAAAACAAGGTCTCTTTGAGGTATGCATTGGGTCTCTATCTTTTTGCATCAGCCACCAGATGTAACCTGGTCCCTGAGCAAAGACATCCCCACGGATGGGATTATTTTTGCTGGAGGCAGAATTAATTTATATGGTTTTTCTCCGCATATTTCTTATATATATCACTGGAACCTTGTCTCTCTGTTATTTGCAAGAGCTCAGACTGGGCAGGGTCTGCTCAGTTGGTAGAACTTTGGGTGTTCACTAACCA
>VWZN01007040.1:21168-40145 GCA_013396955.1 Regulus satrapa
AGATTGAAGTTTCTGTGATACAAATAAAATCATAATCTGCTAGCAAGTTTGTTGTTCATTGATACATGAGTGGCCTTTCCCTCTTCTAGATATGTGAGTTGACAGTTTAAACAATCCTCCAGGACATGATCATTAAAAAAGGTTTAACTTTCAATTCATAAGATTTAAAATAATTGATAGCTTTAAGGTATTTAGCAGGTACAGTAATTTTACCTAAGGGTCAATGTCACAACTTAATATTATGTGTTGGTGAAGGTTATGAAATTGAGTTCTTAGAAAAAAGAATAGTTTTTTGGGGTTTTGTTTGTTTTTTGTTTGTTTTTTTTTTCCTCATAAGAGAGCATCTTTCCCTTACTTCACTCTGTTGTGGTGAGTAGCGACAATTAGTTTGCTGGCTGAGATAAGACTGGCTGCAGCATAAGGCATCTGGTTCCTACAGTCTCCAGGAAAAAAATGGGTTAGCAACTAAATAAAGTGGCAGTCCAGAAGAGAAGCCCACTATTTTGTTAATATTGTGGCAGAAATGTCAAACTATATGAAGTCTTTTTCTCAGTAGACTGAGAAAACATAGCTCAAAAATACTGAAAAACACTACATATTGTAAGACTCATTCAAAATATCTTAAAGTTAACAGATATCTCTATTTGGATCTTTGTGGGATAAGATACTGACTGATGTTAGGATCTGAATTACTGCCCAGTGTCTTGTTTCAGCAGTCCGTCTCCATTCAGCAAAGCATTTAATCATGTACTTAGCTCTGGAATGAGATGTGATTTATATGTACCTAAGTACTTGGCTAAAAAGGGATAAAAAATAGAAATAAGTGTAGTAGTTATTGTCTGGTGTCTGTTGATTAATCTGATACTTCAGAGCAGTTTTTACTGAATTATTAATATTAGCCAGGAAGAATTATTTTCTCTGGTGTGTATCAGAGGAGATGGGCATGGAGCATATCCACTTAAAGGTATAATCGATTATTAATATATAGAAAATATGTTTTATTGAATTGCTTGGAAAAATGTGATACACACAATTTCTAGTTTATTGATATTTGCTCGCAATGTTTTAATGTGTTTTTCAGGTCTTAAATTGAAGCATGGCAGTTTTTTCAAAATCCATGTTTGAAAAGGTCAAAAACACTGGGAAAATCTGTCATTGCAGTATCATGGATATTTCCTTCAGACAGAGAATTTCAAGGGTTTGGGTAATTTTTTACCTCCTGAGGATCACAAAGGTTTGATTCATGTAAGCTAGTAAGGTATCAAGAGCACCTTGGAGAAAAAGACTAATGTAAGAGCAAAGAAGAAATAATGGCAATTTATTGTAGGCAGATTCTTTTTGAATGCAACAGTAACAGAGAGAAGGAAAATGCCACATGAAGATTTTGGTTCAGTCACAAAACTGTCATGAATACCTACAATCCCCAGATGTTTCATTTAAGGCAAGTTTGTTTTTTTTTTTTTTGTTTTTTTTTTTTTTTTTTTTTTCTTTCTAAAGCAGAGGAAAACCTATTACCTCTTTTATTAATATTAAGATACTTAAAATCTATTATTTAGTCTTACCAAATTTATTACAATGTAGCCATGCCACATGTTCACAAACAGACTCATAACAAAGTCAGCACTAAACTTTCAAAAAATATAAACCAGATCTTAACATGAGGACAGACTTAGTAAATGAGATATTTTATTAAAAACAACAACAGCAACAACAACAACAAAAACAAACAAAAACCTCAAACCAAAACAAACAAAAACTCCAAACAATGAAACCCATGGTTTTTAGCTGTTTTTAGAATTTTCAATAAATTTATTCACTTTCTGCAAGCCTATTCCACTCACATTCTGTGAAACCCAAGAATATTCTGGAAGCCTTTTTTTCAGGAATTTGCATTCTAAAAAAAATTACTTATCTTCAATTTTCAGAGCAAAATTGTAGGATTTTTGAACATTACAAAGTCCATTTTGAAGTTAGGCATGAAGAAGAATGTCTTATAAGTTCTTCCCTTGAAAACCAGGGGCTTTCAACAAAATGGCAATTCTCGTGTGAAGGTCTAAATTCTTTGAAAGTTGTACTGATTTGTAAAAAAAAAAAAAAACAAAACAAGAAAAAAAAAAACCCAAAAACCCCAGACCTATTTAAACAAGTATCTGCTTAGGATTGATATTTCACCTGGATTTTTTTGTTTTGTTTTGTTTTTTGTTTTTTTTTTTTCAACAACATTTTCCACAATAATTATTGACAGATAAATATATTTTATGTGAACTAATCAGAGAAATAAACTTTTGATTCTAAAAGTGGGAGCTTTCTAAAAATAAAGCTTTCTTGTAGCTGAGGCATGAACTATTATTAGGGATGAAACGTGCTCTGTGGTCCAGAGGCAGCCTCATATCAGCCTCCTCCAGGCCTCCCTGCTGTGGCTGCCCAGAGCCTGCTCAGTGGGGACTGGCTGGGAAACACCAAATTTTCTTGTTGCTGTGCTGGGGAAAAAGATGCAGTAAAGAGTAGAGGTAGCCAGCCCAGACCAGGGAGCAGCACAGATCAGAGAAAAGTCCATAGAGCAGAAAACTGGTCTGCTATTTATTACTATTTATGTACACAGATGAAAGAGTTCATTCCTTCAAAGAGAAGAGAGCAGTGAGGGATATGAAATATGATGCTGGTGTTGCTAATGATACTAGACTGTTCAGGCAGTGGTTGTTAGGGTCCAGAGATACTACCTTATCCCTTCTATCATCATTCTTACAAGAGGCAGAGAAAAATGTTGTTGACCTGCAGCTTATACTAACTTGCTTTGGGCAGATTAATGTTTTCCTTTTTAATAAGGTAGATACAAACAAAAATTCACTCTGTGTTTATATTTTCACCTAGCAATGGAAAGTCAGAAATAAACTGCAGCAAAACTTCAGTCTCTAAAAGGTCATTTATATTTCCAGATGCTAGACTACAATAGGCAGATACGTGAATTAAGAGACAAAGCTGGAGTCTAAACATTCATATACATAGAACTGGGATGCTAGTCTAGGTTTTACTGGATATATTCAAGGTGCCTGTTCCATTTATATGCAACTGGAAGGACCTGTGGGACCTTCACTGGCACTAATTACATGACAAAATATAAGATCAAAGACATGAATCATTGCCAAAGTTGTCAAATGCTTCAGGATTGACCTTTCTGATCCTAAATTGAATGGGAGCATTAATAAGGTATGAGTTCAGTAAATGCAGCAGCAAGGACTCAGTTTGAAAACAGCAATAGAGCATACAATATTTCTACAGTAAGTAGGTATAGCAAAAAATATTGGAATGTACACAGAGCTGTCTTGGCAATTTTGAAAATGTAAGAGTTATGTCTATGCTGCTTTGATTTCATTTACTGTATTCCTATGCAGATAAAATGGCATAACTCTATTCATTATTAAAGAGATGGAGAAGCTTTTATTACTATCTCATTTAGAACTCAGAGATAAAATTTCAAAGTCCTATTTCAAGCAAATGTGGTGTATTTTAGACTGATCAAAACCTCCAAGATGCTTCACAAGATTAACTTGTATGGTATAAAAGCTGCACTGATAGCACAGTGCAGAACTCACTTTTTTTGAATGCTGCCATTTCTTGACTGGAAAGTGATCAAATAACATCTTCTGCTCATTGACTAGAACAGGAAGTGAAAGCACTAGAGTGTTAAAACTGCCAAAACTCCCCAAAACCTGTATATATGAAATATTATAAATAGTGGGATGTATTAAATATCAGTTGAGACAACTAACATTACTGTATTTCTTAGTTTAATAAAAAAGGCAATAGGCAATTAAGGTCTCGCTCTAGGTGCATATCAAAACCCTGATATCCCTAATTGCTGTGCCCCATTCAGCTTTAACCAAGAGATAAAATCTTGATCATTGATCATGCCTACCTGAACAGCATGAATTTTAGGAACAGAGTATGCCCTTTAAATGTAAGAACAACAGTCTTACATTTAAACAGTCACCGTATTCTTTCAATCAGTGAGATTAGTTTTGTTAAGGGCCCAGTCTCTCCTTCTGGAAGATGAAAGTGAGAGGTTGAGAGGCAACAGTGAGGGGAGTCCATGATTAAAAAAGGGATACTGAAATAGGTGAAACAGGACCAAGTACAGGACAGCAGAGAAAAGTGAAGCTGCATTGCAAGTCTGTTGTGTCCAAGTTAAATTGCCTGGAGATAGAGATCTCATGAAATGCATCCTCGGCTGCACCGCTATTTGGCTTCTTGTTACAAAGCAGCATTGCCAAGAGACATTAAGCAGTGATATTTGAAAACACTTTGCAGGTGCCAGGCTGTACTTTCCTCTGTGTTAATGAGAATTTGATCATCTACTGTAGATATAACATACAGAGGAGGAGGAGCAGAGTCTGTGAATCAGCCATTTTTGTACCAAGGATGGATCACTGGCAGAAAAACAATAGGGTGTCTCTGCATCTTAATAAAAAAATTAAATTAAAATCACTCAACATTGTGCCAGTCCATTAAAAACTGGTACTTGTACAATCTTATTGAGACATCTGGTCACATTACCTTGGCCACTGATGAGAAAATAAAGACAGTCAGGCCTGGAATCTGGACAAATCTGAGATCAATTATTTCTACTCTTTGGCTGTTTCCTTATCAGAGAACTGTCTGGTTGATAGATAATCTAAATATATGTTAGAATAGAAGCCATAGCTATGTTGATTCATTTATCTCTTAGAATGTTTTTTTCATTCATTTTTTTACAATTCTGCATGGGAGGAAAACAATACTCGTTTCATTTCCAGAACCAAAAGGACTCCGTCTTTTCCTTGAGTTATTCCGCCTCCTTTCCTTTCCTCATGCTTGTTTTTACCCCTCCATTCATCCACAGCACACACACAAACCTTTTATGTTTGTGAGCTGCACATTAACCCAAAAGGTTAATGAGCAGAGGACTCAGGTGCAGTCCATACTCTTGCAGCGTTACCAATGCTGTGGTCATGGATTTGGAATGACATTCTGGAAAATTAGCTCTTTTGTGATCTCTGCACTGAGAATGACTCTGCTATTTTCTCTGCTCCTGACCTGCATTTTTATGCTGAGCTTTCTGTCTCCATGAGAATATGGTTTTTTGCCCATTCCATTACCTATTCTCTGCAATCACAACAAAATTATTTGTGAGATCAACATCAGATAAAATATGGTGAATATGTCACTGTCAATGAACATTCGTAAATATTCCTGCGTATACAACTTCAGCAGAAGGGCTGATGGCAAAGTGGCAGGTAAAAGCTTTGAATAGGAAAATGTCTGTCAGAACTCCACTGAGTTGGAGACTTAGATGAACAAAACCCCTGGAAACATATAACAACAATTCAATCATCTGCCTTCTGAGATTTGTTATCAAAATAGACATCAAAAATATTTAGATATATTTCTATTAAAAAGCTGCCCAGTACTTAACTAAGAAAATCTGAGATATGGTCCTTATGGAAACAAGAACATCCATTTTCTTCTTTAAGTATGTCTGCAACTCAGATGTAAGGGGTCATCCAGGGTAGTCTGGTGAGGTGAAGAAGTCAAACCTGCAGGCTAGGACTCTGGATTGACTGAGTACACAGCCAAGAATGGACATGGCTGCAATGCTCACTTTTAAAAAGTTCAATACAAGTGTATATGTCCTTTATAATCAAGTACTATCTACTTGATATCTATAATCTTGAAACATCTTAGATGGAATTTATCTCAGAGAAGCATGGGAGCATAGTAGGGAATCTAAAGTGGGAGTATTATATATCAATCCTTCTGGGCAGGAACAACTCCAGAACAGCAAAATCCTTAGAGCTATGAGAAAAGTGATCAAAAAGACCATTGTCTTGACTGTAATGCATAGAGTTCATATAAGGTGAAGAAAATTTGAGGCACCTATATCCACACAACACATATTTTTATTTTCTGTTGAAGTCTGGAGGTAAATGCATATTTAACACATGGTTATCATATCTAGATGTTGGTTATATCTTCCTGTGAGGTCAGTGGCATTTTCTAAAATTCAGGGATACACCCTAATTTAAATTAGCTGCTCATTTTGTGACAGAGTGAATCACACCCACTCAGGAAAAAAAAAAGGCTGTGTGACACAGTAGGACCACTGGGTCACAGAGATTTGGGAAGCAGCAGCCTTCCAGGACAACTAAGTGCATGGTGACTGATGCATTCAAATACACAAAACTCCAGAAAAAATGGATACAGTGGCTCTTTGAAAAGTGCATTTAATGCTTTAGAAACACATATGGGATAACCAGCTGTAATTCATGTAACTACACTGCCTCAAGCTTAGCATTGTGACAGCAGCTGTGGCCTTGGTACCTCAGGACCTTCTGACAGAGTAAGCAAGGAGAGATTCCCATAGTTCCTGTGGGCAAAATACTTATTCTTGACTTCTGCTCACAGGAGCAGAATTTGGCCTTAAGCATAATCACCTGGAGGCGCTTCAGAAAATAAATACATAAGAAAATCAGTGTTTTCTCTGAGCAATTTGTCTGCAAATGTGTCAGTGGCTCAGCTTTAAAGCTTTGGTGGAGGTAGAGATGTATAAGTACTTAAAAACATCAGAGGGAAAGAGATTAGGAATAAACAAAAATGAATGGTGACTAGTACTGTACAGAAGTACAAGTGTACTGTGTATTGATAGGAACTCCTTTGTTGAAGAAATAAGGCAGAGTGGTGTCTTGCACAACATGGTGAACATCATGTAGGAGGAGACATGAATATGGTGACTCTGAATATGTGGAGGCTTGCAGTCAAGAAACTGAGGCATGAAAAAAAGTAGTTCAAGAAGCTTTCATGAGAAGCTTTATTATATTTCCTTAAAATAAAGAAGTAAGCAACATAAAATATGCATACAAAGAGCCAACAAAACCGGTTATAAAAATGCATACCTTAATTATAAAAGCTACCAGTTTCTATGGTAGATCAGAATATATAGCAATAATAATGCCTCTTAAATGACTTTTTTTCAGTCCTTGTCTCATCCACGAGATCTGTAAAGAGCTTTGCAAATTGACTTGAAAATTGACTGGTCTCATCTGTCTTAACAGAGGGGAGAGGGACTTTTACTTTTCCATGAACAACCTATATCTTATTCAGTCCTTATCTGGAGTACATACTATACCAAGTGATACTGAAGTCTTGCAGACCAAAAGCCAATCCATACCATCTGACTATTGGTTGTCCTTACTAGAATCCAGAGATCTTTCTCAAAGTAACATGTTTCAACTGATGCCTTTTACTGCTGACCCTAGAGATACGGTCCAAAAAAGTCAGAAGTCTTCTGATCCTGATGTGAAGACCTCCAGCTTAATATATTCATACAAAGCTCTACTGCTTTGACAAGGGAAGGCATACCAGCTCATGTCTGTTTAGAACTCTGCAGTGTCCTCCCTTCTGCTCGTGCACTGTTTGGCACATTATTCCAAGTCTGGAAAATGTGAACATAGATGGTATCCAAACCTTAGTAAGAAACCACACCCTCTGTAATATCCAAAGCTTACTGCCTTTTCTGCTCTTCCACAATAAATCAAGCTTAATCATAAATTTGCCCAAAAGGCTTTGGGTTTTTTTTGTTTATATATTTATTTGGTTAGGTTTGTTTTGTTTTGTTTTGTTGGTTTTTTTTTNAGTCTCTATGTATTGCTCAGTCCCTCTGGCTTCTTGAACTCCAATGTTGAGGGTAAATTTGCTTAATACATGGCCTCTTTCACAGAACTGAATCTCTGCTGAATAAAGAGCTCCTCTTGTAAAGGAACATAGTAGCAAGTGACTGTAAGTCACAGCTAGACAAGGTAGCTTTTCTAAAACAAACTGGCCCTTAAATGCAGTTGTAGATAAAGAAGCAAAGTTATTGAATCAGAATGTCATCTCAACAAAGTCTTTGTCAGTTAGAGCACAGAAGTGACCATCTTTCTTCCTGAAATCTTTAAAGCATTTGTCAATGTCTCTCTGCTTCTAACAGACTCCATCTCATTGTGCAGAGTCTTGTTTTATTTCTTTCCTTGCCCTTTCCTCAAACAAGCATCATTTCTTTTATGTCTGCAGAAAAGTAAGAGAGAAATCATTGTTAAATGCTAATGCCTGATGGATATTCCACCATCCTTTTCAGTGAATATCCTCCCTCAGGAACAAAGCCTTCTCCAGCTCTGAAGGGTCATTATTACTGTACTCCAAACAATGGAAATGCCCCTAACTTGCCTCTCCAAGGATAAATGTGTTCCTCTCTGAGAACACCACACTTACAAGTGAAGGGACTGAAGTCTGAGCAGTGAACATGAAAATACAACAAAAATTCATTAATTTGCCAAAAAGCAATCCAGACTTCAAATCAGACTGACATGGAAAGTGATTCAAGATCTCTAGATATTTTCCACTTTAAGTAATTGGTGGAGAACAGGGTGTGAAGAATGATTTAGGCCTTGACCTGTTTTCCTTTGTACTTTTCAGCTTCATGACCCAAGCCAACCCCGGTATTGATCCTAAAGAAAGTAATGCTATGTCTGTAATAGACTTGAGAAAGTCAAATAAGGCAGTATAATTACTAACAGTCTGTGTGGCTTTGCACATAACAAATACTGTTGACTTAATATTTTTTTATGACATTATGGATTTTGTGGGTAAAGATATTTCTATTGATGTAACACATTTCTGCAAGGGATTAGATAAAAAACAGGACATTTAAAAAACAAACTGGAATACCTTAAATTATCTTAAAAATGACAGGCTGAAGTCTTAAAAAAAGATAGAAAACCACCAAAACACACAATATGTTTTGGATTTTGGTAAGGAGTAAATCATCAAGAGCAAAAATTCCATGACAACAGCAAATTCCCTTTTCTGGGAAGTGATGGCCAAAGGTTTAGCAGTAGAACCTTTAAGCTGGGCAGCCTAACAGAGAGATATCTTTGTTTTCAGCTTAATGTATCAGCATTTCTGCTGAAATTATTAATAAGAAGCATAGAATAAACTGGGAAGGGTTAATGAGATTTTTTTTCCTTAAATAAAAATTGGGTAGCGTTTGCCTATGTATTCACTGACCCTCTAGCATAGGATCTGGACTAGTCCTATTTAGCATGTTATACACATTTCTGCAGTTCAGTAAAGCATTTCATTGCACGTACCCTATTTCACACATATTCTACCACCTACACACTGAAACTGAAGAGATACAAAATTAACTCCTGACATGGTTTCCATTTCTCCTACTGTTCCTCTGGGCATGTAGGCAATGTAGTAGCTTTTTCCGTGCCATCAGAAAAAAAGTCCTGAAAAAAGTCCTTGCTTAAGAATAGTTCATTTCATAACTTAACATAATTGCTAATTTCAAAGCTCAGAAGAATTTGTTGTACTTTCACAGTTAGAGCCTATGCTCAAACTATACAGACCAGAAGTTGCTCATGTCCAGGGCTGATATTCACTGTATTTTCAGGATTTAACAAAATTCTACATTCTATTTCACACTATAAGTTCATGTAACATCTTTCTCATGCAACAGTTCATCTGTGCAGGCTAGAAGCAAAGAAAGAAATATAAGAAACATATTGAACTCAATATTTGCAGTGCAGAGCTAGACAATACTTTGACTTATTTTTCCAGGACTATATTCACATGAAAATTAATATATTTGGCTAGCTTTTTGGGTAACAAAGTGTTGAATAGGTTCAATAGTAATAGATGAAGAATATTCTTCCCCACTCTGATGATATACCTAAATAATTCGACATTATATAGCTACAGGAAACTGCCTCTTTACCTCAGGAAAAAAAAAAAAAGGAAAAAAAAAAAAAAAAAAAAAAAAAACAAAAAAAAAAACCCCAGACCACCAAACTCAAACACAGCAGGAAAGACAAGATTTAGTGGTACTTGTATGCAAATTCAAACACATGTTAGAATCTTTGTAGAGCTGAGGCCCAGGGTGGTGTTTTGGGTTTATTTCAGAGATGAGCAGACAGTCATTTTGTTGGAGAGACATGGTGTAATGGAAATGCATCGTGCCATCTGTTGGCAAACCACAGTGCTGCAGCCGGAAGCTGTGCAAAACCACCTGAAGCTGTTACCACCACCAAGCAAATTAGAAAAAATCATAGGGAGTCCTCAAAAACAAACACACATATAAGAGAGCAATTGGCAGAAAATCTACATTTGGTTTTCTCTTTATTTGCCTACATCTGCTGACTGAATGCATTGCAATTTGATTACACAGCCAAATTACCTTTTCCTCATGCAGCCACTGTTGCAAGATTAGTTTCTCCAAAATGTGAGCTTTCCTGCATCTTTGCAGATACACTAGGATAGAATGAATGGGAATAAACTTATATTTTTATGTAGCTTCTTATGATTTTGCAGAAAAGAAATTTTTAAAACTATATAAATTACTATTTATATATTTAGACATTAAAAGTAACTTACTTTAATAGAAATAAATGTAACAATTCCTGTCATTGTATCTGAGGAAAATGCTGATAAGGAATAAATTCATAAATGAAGCCAGTTTCTGAAGATGCTATAAGAAATTGTGTAAAAAGGCTTCTGTAAGTTTTTAGGAGCAGAGGACTTGCATAGAAAAATGTCATACACAATTCGTTTCACATGTTTGTTCATTCATTTTCTGGGACTGGAAACTTGAGTCATGCCATCTAGTTTGTGGATAGCTGAAGCATTTACTCACAAAAAAGCAGTGTATCTCTTTCCAGATGGGGACTTCTACTTTTTAGGTCTTCTCAGGCATTTTGGCTCCCCTTAGGTTGGCAATCTTCAATTGCCTAATGCTCTGTCTAATGTCTGTGAGAGTCCTTGAAGTAAACTTTCCTCTAAGCTCACAAAGCGTCTGTCTTGAATGTGGTCTCTGAGATTGTCACAAAAAACAGTTGATGATTTAAAACTGTGATTTGAAAATTCGGTAAGTAAAGTCACAGTCCTTTTGCACAGTAGTAAAAGATCACCAGGCACTTTCTCAGCCAAAAAAAGAAGCCCTGCTTCTTTCCCAGCTGAGCTTTCATATGAGTGTCCTGAACATGCCATCAGATCATGATGGCCAGTCTTCCTGAACCCACCATCTAAATACAGCCTTCATCTGGCTGTCAGCCACATCACAATTTTTTCCTGCTTTTGGAAAGATTGTCTTGTGGGAGTTGTCAATGGCAGTAGATTGCAATGGATACCCAGTGTGCTTTCACTATGGGATGGAGTCAGCTGAATTTGCCATCTCATGTTTGGGAAACCTCAGGATAGGGAGTTGAGAGGCTGCAGAATGTCCCTGTCTTCCTGGAGTTGAGGGTTTGGACTCACCAGCTGCTCTCATTAGTCTTGAGCTGTTGGTAAACTGCACATAACACATGCAGCTGCGTCTGTACTTAGACACCACATATTTCTGCTCTCATTTCCTCTGTAAATATTTAAATTGTTAAGCTATAATATGGGAGGAGCACAACATCCACTCCTTCCTCCTAAAATTCTGAAGATAAAAATTATCCCTATTCACTGAAAAAATAATGAAACAATCACCCTTCCTTTCACTAGGAAGTCTGAAGTTGTGGATGCCAAATGGGTGGAGGTTGTTCTTCAAATTCCCTAGAACCCTGCCCAAGTCCAGTGTGACATCTTGCTCCTGCCAACATCTTCCCAGTGTCTAAGTTTATTTGCACCACTTTTGAGCCCTGTACCCTTTTCACTCTATGTAGAGCAACTGACTTTTCTCATATCCATTACAGAAAGTCTCAGTGTGCAGAACACAGAGCATGATTCCACTGGTGGGGCCAGCAGGCTAAAATTTTTCTAAATATTTTACTGGCCTCAAAGTCCCTAGGATTGTCTACATTTTCTTGCTATGGTTATGTTCAGAGAACTTCATGTTTCAGGACACTTAAGTGCTGAGATTGAGCACATGTTCCTGATATAATCTACCCTCTGGGCTTGTGCTTTCCTTCTGTGCAAATAAGAATGAGTGAGACAAGGAAATGCTGCTGCTTTTGTAGACATTTATTGGAATAGATTTGGGGTGGAGCCAGCATTCATATCTGGATCCAGAAAATTAAATGTACTCTTGAGGTCTATAATATATTTTTAGTCAGAAATATATTTTCTGAATGGGAAATAGGATCCCCTTAGAAGACTAATGAAAAGTATATAAAACATATAGTCTCTTAATCTCTTCCTATGCCATAAGAAAGAGTAAACAAATCTTTTTATCTCAAAGGGAGCTGAAAGAGTGTTTATAGACAAGAAAACGCAGCCAAGGTGTACATATTGTTAGGTGTGCTCCGCCTTGCAGCTTTACAGCTGAGTTATTCTGCTGTTTCTAGCAAGAATATTTCCTCTTTTTGCAACATAGTAGATTTCTTTTAGAGACAAAAGAAGTCACAGATACTTACATCTAGTTTTCCTTTTAACATCTGCCTCTGTTTTGAAATACCCTGTCTTTATATTTCAGGAGCAGGTCTGAAAATCCTTGAGTCTTATGAGATAGTAGAAGCCATGACAACACTAGTAACAACTATTCCATCTTCCACAAGGAAATTGATAAATAAACAATGCATTTATTCATTATGTTAAATTATAAATAAACAATGCAGTAATATCCCTCCAGTGCATTGAATTTGGCTGTCTGCTGGATGTCGACCAAGCTTCTCTTTCACTTCACCTCCTTCACTATACCACTTCAATAGCACAAAGAGAGAAATGAGATTAAAAACTTGTGGGTCAAGATAAAGACTAGGATATTACTCGGCAGTTATCACTGCCCCAGACTGGGGAAGATTAATTTAAATTATTGCAAATTAAAAGTAGAGTAGAATATTAAGCAACAAAGTAAAAACTAAAAACCCACCTTCTCATCATCCTCCCTTCCCATATCACATACTCCATGTCACTCCTTGCTTCCTGACTCCTCTTCCTCCTCCCATCTGGGCAGAGAAGGGGAATGAGTATATGTGGTCAGGCCATAATAGTTCCCTCTTCTTCCTCTCACTTTCAGCTTGCTTCAACATGGGTGCTTCCCAGGGACTGTAGTCATCCCCATACTGCTTCAATGTGGGTCCTTTCCACTGGGTACAGTCAGGGACAGACTGTGCTCTTTAAGGTTCTCACACTAGATTTATTCCTTCATGAACTGTTCACAAATGGATCCTTCTCCCCGACTGTAGTCTTCAAGAACTTTTCCAGTACGTGTCCTCTCCGTGGGTTACAGTCCTTCAGAGACATGCTGCTCTAGTATACATCATGATCATCAGGATGCATGATCATCAGGAGCATTTCTCCTGTATGGACTTCTCTCCATGGGTTGCAGCTGCTGCCAGGAGCCTGCTCCATTGTGAGGTCTCCACAACCTTTATCTTCCTTCAGCATATATGCACTTGCTGTGGCACAGGGTCCTCCATGGGCTGAACTGTGGTTATATATTCCTATGGGGACCTCAAGGAGCTGCAAGGGGACAGCCTGTGTATCCATGGTCTTCATCACAGACTGCAGGGAAATCTCTGCTTCTGCACCTGTAGCACCTCCTCCCCACCCCCTCACTTGACATCTGTTGGGCTGTTTCTTTGAGATTTTTTCTTACTCCTCTCTCACAGTATCTGCTCAGAATTTTGCCCTTAAATATACTTCCCCAGAGGTTGCTATCATGTTGTTTTGGGGGCTGTGTCCTGTGGTGTCTCTGTTGAAGTGGCTGAAACCTGCAGTTTTTATCACAGGACAGTCCCAATCTCCTGCCCCAGAATCCCTCTCTCAAGCTCCCTGTGCCCAACATCTGGATGCCTCCACCCAATACAATCACTGATCACTGATACTGTCCAACATCCTACCATACCAGCACCTCTGTTAAGTTGCCTCAGCACCAGCAGTTCCACAAAGTTCAAAGATCTGGCAGCCTCTCTGTGTTTGCTCAGAAAATGAAGGAAGGAATATCAGCAGCTTATTCATACAAATTCTGTGCTCCCAAAGTCAATTTGAAAACAAATATGCAGAAATAACAGGCTGGGATAACAATTTGGCATTTGCAAGTCATTGCTTGCACTTAATGGGACTGGGATCAGTTTGAGTTATTTATCACTCCTTTACTGCAGAGTGTACAAGGCCACTGTAACACATACAGTGAAATTTGTTGTGATTCAAAAGGACTAATATTTTCTTCTCTTGATATATCTGTCTCAGTGTCAACTCTACTTATCAAATAAAATGGCAGCAGACATATAGGTGGGTGTTGCTTTGGATTTGAAATGCTGTGAGGCTGAATTTGTCAGAAGGACGTGCTATAATCTCTACTTTCCTTAGCTAACTTCTTACCTAACTATAGACAGTCGTATATTCAGTTAAGTAGGGCATTTTTTTTCAGCTTGGGCTCTGTTATCTAAGACATCAGCTGCCACTTTCCTGGATATTTAATGTTTCAAAAGGCCACATGTATAGGTGAAATGTATGTATGTTCACAAGTCTTTATTCATGATACTACAAGCTACCATCAACATAAACCATACAGCTGCAAGGTTTCAAGGATGCAACTAGTATCCTGCAAAGTCAAGTATGATGTTATACATAGCATTTATGTTTTACCTTGCCTTAAGCAGAGTTTTCTTTTATTCTGCTGAAAAGAAACAAGAGCAATGTGAAGATTACAGTGATTAAATTATTGTCAGTCTGTAACAAATAGGAGGAGTTGAGAGATTAGACTAGTACCTGGCTGAAAGGTAAATATGACATATGTTTCTACCCAGTTTTGAATGTATAGTTTAGAACTGCACCAAGAGTAAACAAAATGAATGGCTTATTTTAGCATAATATATTTTTTAAAGAAAAAAAAAATCTTTTACAGTGCCTGCCAACAGATTAGTGCTTTAACATTTTGTATTATTAACATTTTAAATCTCCTTTCATGTTGCATCAGTTTGCACCTGGGTCACATTCCTGCACATCCTTGTACTCCTAAGTCCCTCTTTTTTTATTGATATATTTCTTTACAGCTGCAGTACTCTGTGAGAGATACCCATTTTAAGTTTAGTGCCACATATACATTAGACAAAGAGTTAATGATTATGCCTTATTCACAGAGCTAAAACCGTATAACTAAGCCTATCTGTTTTTCTGACTAGGTTTAATAAAGAAGACACACACATACACTTCTCTCTGGAGTATTTAGCCTCTTCTAAACATAAGAGAGGTCATTGATCAGGGAAGGGGAAGTACTAAATCAACATGCTAGATGAAATGTCTTTGTATTCCTCCTTCATAACTTACTCCCTTGTATTACATAAGTACATAAATAAATGATAAACCCCCCTCAGGTTTCTCCCTGAGACTTTCTCTCTTATCATTTGTATATTCTGCCATTACCATAAAGTGATAAATGACTGCTGCAGCATTGAATTTATATTGTCATTTTAGTTGCTTGAAAGTGAGCTTCCATGTTATAAATACCTTCATAAAGACTATCAGTGTAAGAAATACAAAGACTGTTTAGCTGCTCAGGATAAAGCAGAAGTCCCCTGGTCCTGGTCTAAATTATACCTAGCATTTTAAAAAATATGAGATCAGACCTAAAACCGAGGGGGAGGAAGACCACTGAAACCTGCAGAAACATGCTCTGTTGGCAAACTCCTGGCTTGCACTGTGGAGACAGCTGTTCTCCAGCCCTCCTGGCAGAATTGTCCTGGGAAGTGCTTTGGTACAGATGGGAAGGAGGGAGCAAAAACCCCAAAACACTAAAAAGTCAGCACTGATAACACACAAGAAGCCTGCAATCATGTTAAAAGTGAGATGCACAAATGCAATAAACTAAGCACTAGGCAAGGGCCTGCATTTTTATTGAAGATAGACAACACAAATGGCAAAAATTATTCTCTAGCTTCCTACTTTATCACAATAGTTCTCAAATTAAACTTTTTTTTTTTTTTTTTTAGGACTAATGCAACTCTCCTACCCCATATTTAATCTGGAAAAAGAAAATTAAGTAGTACAAAACTAAATGTTGAAGTATGAATGTTTGCCCTGCATGTATAAAAGCATAAATATGTTTCATTAAAATCTATAATCTTATTATTGTGGGAGAGTTGATATCTGTTCAATATATATACGTTACATGTAGATGGAGATATGCTTTCTATGCTCCTTTCTTGATAGAATCAGATAGTCTTCCCTTCCTTCATTCTTATCTCTAAACCTCAGCTTCCCCATATAATAAAATTGTAACTCAGTTTCTTTGTGTTTGGCAGCAGCAGCTTGAGGGATCATTGCACAATAAACCAGCTACCATGATGTGGGCCTGCAATTAGACTTAGAATATATTGCTAGCTAGGTTAAGGATCAATCTTAACAGTGTAGCTCAAAACCCCCTACATTTCAGGTTTAGTTTCACCAAGTTCTTCCCCTCTGTGGGTAGCCTTTCTTAACACCTATCTCACTAAAAGCTGGATTAAATATCCTAGCATTGATGATCTTATTGTATGATCTTATTGCTACGCATTCAAAGGTTTTCCCGATCAAAATTTTATTTTTTTTATTTTTCCCACGGTGCAGCATACCTAAAGAGCAAATGAAGAAAACAAGAAGCAAACATATTTTCCTTAGCTAATCCTCAGTCTTTCACTGAAGATTCTCTTCAATTCTTTCAACTTATATATCATAGTCAGTGCACTGGAGCAAGTCCTGCTGAAACTTGCTTCTATAGCTAAGATGATTTTTCTACAGGGGTGCCAGCTGATGCATTTTTGAAGGTCCAGATACACTTCTCCCTTTATTTTTTTGGGCAGTGAGGAATGTCCTTTCCTGCCTGTGTGAATGCTTTGCCATGTATCCCCTAACAATTTCTGACAATGTGACATGGATGACACAGGGCAGATAAATCTGTCCAAGGTCCTTCCTGGAGGGGCCTGACATCAAGTGTGGGAAGGGCCTGTGGGGTGTGTAGGTTGCTGTGCTACAGCCACCCCAGGGTCGGTCATGTGCATGCATGGAGCACACAGCAAGGAGCATTTGGTACCCTCTGCTGTCCTCTGGCCCGTGTTTCAGGGATCAGTACAAAAATAGTGTACTGCCAGTCCCTTTGTGTCAGTGCGTATCCCTCTGAAACTTGCTAACATCTTGTCTGCCTGTTTTGATGGTTTTTAATCTTTATCAGCATCTTGGTTACTTGATAGCTATCTATAATTTCACACAAGTGTATTTCATATACAGCTACATCTGTACATGCACACAGCTGGTTCGTGGGGCTTAGCTGAATTTTTTCTGTACCTCTTTCAAAGATGCACAAGGATGGCTCACGAGAGGACAGAAAAACAGCAAAAAGGGAAATCAGGAGACAGTCGCCTGTCAGTTCACAGCCCACAAGACTTCACCTTTCAGAGAAAAAGATTGAAGAAAACTTTGCAAAGGGAAGCTCACAGAATTTCATGTCCCCTTTGGCTCATTCCCTATGAATATCTATGCAGGAGATAACATTTGGCACTTAAAAACTAAGTAAATGGGAAGAGCTTAAGTGATTGCTTTTCTCTTTGAGCTAATGTCAGGCTGTTCTTATTAACAACGTAAAATGGGTTCCGTGATATGAATGTACAAACTGTAATCAAGTCCATTGATCTCTGCAGCTACCCAGAGGTAAAACAAGTGGAAAACAACTCTTTATTCCAAGTAGAGTTTTGCAAATGATATGTCTCAACAGCTCATAGTTGGAATTAGGACCCAGAGAGTGTCTGGTAACAGATATATTTTTTCTTTATCCTATCCATATCTGGAATTGTCCAAGGGAAGGATATTTTGTGATACCTCAGTAACTCCTGAATGTCAAAAAAAGAGGATAAATGTAAAATTAAAAACTATTTGGTGTCTTTTGAATTTTAAAAATTGTGAGCAGGGTCCTGGAATAACTGATCTATAAACATATGAATGGAAATGTTGCTGGTTTTCAGGGAAAGCTGTTTCTGATAAACTTTCCTTTCTCATTCTGTTTTCCTGCCTTATGAAAAACATTATTAAATTCAACACCAATTTGGTGTTTTTTCTTTGTTATGAAAACATCTTGAAAATGGTTGCAAACTATAATATTTAGAGTTTTCAGGTAAATAAAAAAAAAAATATTTCCTATGTTTGAAACATCTTGGTCAGAGCTCATCTGTTTCAATTTTTTTTAATTTTTGGATTTTTTTGGTGTTTTGTACTCTAACATATTTTTTTCCAAATGTTCTGGCTTATTCTGAAGGTTGATGCTTCCAGCTGAACTTTGACAGGTCAGTAATCTTTATTTTGGTACAGCAGCAGAAATTGTTTAGAAGAATATTTTCCTAGTTTGTCAGTCTGAAAGTCAATCCTGTTCCTTTCTCTATAGCCATTTCTCATTTTTATTATTTTCTATTATAATAATTCTGTTATCACCCTTATGTGTGAAGCAGGACTGTGAGGCATCTCTTTAAGGTTAGATTAACAACAATACTATTTATAGAGAAAAAAACCCCTCACAACTGTCTAAAACTTTATAGCTCTGCTTCTCACTGTCTAAGGAACACTTGTGCTGTCAATGATTTCAGGGTTCATAGCCCTGGCCTGCTGGTCTTGAACAGTCTATCCACACTAGGATTTATAACCATCCTTGTAATACCCCTTAAAAAATGCCTGCTAAAAGTAACTGTGACTCACTTAATTTTTTCATTCTGGAGACCAGCATGAAGAAAATAGAAATATAAAATTCAGTTATATGTACTAATTTCCACAATGAAAGAAGGAGGTGTGCATCCATTTAATTCCATCCAGTCTCTAATCTACAGGTATTCTGCTACAAACCTTTCTGTTGATGAAAGAGGATATCATACAGGCATGCGAGAAAGATATCTCTTTTAATAATGCCTTTGTAGCACACTTTTCAAAACCAATATCTTCTGGGGAACATGTATATTAGCTAGGTACAAAGAAAAAAATTAATAAAAAAACCAACTACAACTTCGACAAAAACAACAAAA
>VWZN01007040.1:49348-61664 GCA_013396955.1 Regulus satrapa
ATTGAAATCTAAGTTGAAGACCAAGCTAAAATAATCGAAGAATGGAGCATCTAGGCTGAGCTCAGGTTTTATCTTTAGGTCCAAGCTGCTGCCAGTCTTTGCCCATATTGCTGGGCTGCCTTGCAGTCTCTGCTTATAATCCTTTATGAGGGCCAAGCTGGGAGGAACAGCTAGCATGTAGCTGCAGTAGTCCATTCCTTCCCTCTGCTCCGTAATGTTCAACAGAAGTAACATTTTTAGTCTTAGGCTTTTCTCAGGAATACAAAGAGAAACAGAACTCAGCTCGGCCAGGTCTGGCCCTCCCGCCACTCCATGCCAGAGCTCGGAGCTTCCCGCCGCTCTGTGTTCAGCAGAGCTTGGAGCCTCCTGCTGCTCTGTGCCTGCAGAAGCATATTGAAGCTTCTCGGCCATGCTGGGGCCCTGGGCCCTCTCGGCCATGCAGGCCTAGCTCGGGGTGTGCAAGGAAGAAAGGACTCGGCCGGCCAGGCCAGGCTCAGCCCTCCCGGCCATGCGGCGGGGGCCGGCCCAGCACAGGTGCGCCCGAGTTGTTACCTCGGTCTTCGCCGGAAAGAAAGAGCGCTTCTATTCCGGGTTCTTGATTTTTAAAATGTGTATGCACAGAGGCGTACACTTTTCTGATTGGTCAATTACTTCTGTGGGCTAGGTTCTAACTGAGACCAGCACACACTTTTACTATTCTGATCCTCCCCTCCACCCTGGCACAGGGTCGTGAGTGGATCTTAGTTACTGGCTGGGTTTATACCATAATATTCTAGATATTCTGTAACCTAACTGCTTACACTTAGGAGGAGATTGACTCTGTAAGAAGCTCTACTTGACTTGACCTGTTAAGCTTCCCATGCTTCGCTGTGGAAAAACAGGAGGATAATTCCATTCATAAATTCATCCAGAAGTGCATATCCTTAGCACAGATATCACATAACAGTACTGCAAACTTCTCTAGGAATCTAGGGAGTTTCCTCAACACCTTAATTTAGCAATGTTTACTGCTACTATACCTCAGCTAGGTCAGTTACATACCAGTTGGGAAAATCGTAACAAAATGCACAAACTACTGAACAAGTTTCTCCCTTTATTATTTCTTTTTCTTCACACCTTTGTTTTCAGCACTAACTATTTATAGTGCAGTAGCGTGCATGTGAGTCTGTGTAACAAAAAAAATTTCCTTTGTTACAAGAGGATATCATGATAGTGCTTTCAGAGGACAAGGCAGCAGCAGATGAGAGGAACATAAGGTAATAATCAGAAAATTACAAGAAGCAGTGGTGATAAACAGTGGGCACAGCTGTCTAGTTACTGTCAAGCTTTTTGTGAGCAGCAAGACAAGGGTGTGTTTTAACAAATTACTTGGTTATGAACATTTTAAGCAAAAGGAAAGGAGAAAATGTCACTTGGAGGGAGGTCAACTTTTGAAGGAAGAAATGGTATATATTTGTGGAAAGTAGTCAGTCACAGCAGTCATAAATTAACAAGCCCACAAGTCTATGCTCCTGCCCATTCATACCTGTGACTTCTGAGGACAACAGACTGGTGGCATTTTGTTGGGCTGCCCAAAGACAGTGTAGGGTCTTCACACAGAAGACCCGGCAGAACCAGCTGAGCTTCCTGTCCTGAGCGTTCCTGGATCTACACAGATGTATGAACTGCTGGAAAGAGGAATGACTTGTAAAAGTCCCAGAATGTTTCACGGGGGGTACAAAACTGGACTAACACTTATAACATCTAAAATACACCAATTGGGGTAAATAAGTGTGTGTACAGAAATTAAGACAGAATTTCCATCCCACTGGATATTTTAACTCTTAACATTTGGCTTTTAGCTAAAACTGCAAGAAAATGTCCACATCTTCCATTGAACAGGAATTCAGAAATATGAATCCCTTGATTTTATATAATTTCGTGTCACTTTAATAAAATGAATAATTTAAAAAGATTACAGTAATTACAATTATGAAATATTATATCATAAAGCAATATAAAATAGTAATATCATATAATATAAAAAGTAATATGAAGCATTTTGCTGGCAAAACAGGAACAATTTTTTTAATTGAAGAAAAAATTAAATACCAGATATTTTCAAATGAATTATTTTTAAGAAACAGTGTTGACACTTAAATCAACTTTAAAAAATAGAATATTTTTTTTCTGCAGATAAGATGATTTTCCCATTGGGATTTTTTTTTTTTTTTAAATGTTCACATTTTTTTTTCAACATTTTTTTTGCATGCAAAGAATAAATTTAACCAGTTGAAGAATTTTCAGTCAATAAGTTAATTGAATAAAAATCTTAAATATTATTTTTAAAATTAATATATCCTGAAGCTCACAATATTTATATATGTGTGGTATTAGTGGCTGAGGTAAATTGGTTTTGAGAAGTTATTATATGCCAGCAAGGTTTCTCTTAATCCACACACAAAATATTGTAGAATAAATGAATATGAGATTTAATACTTTTGCACATGTCATCAGTATCAATTATTATTTTTGCATATGTTGGTGTAACCCTTCTTTATAGAGCTTGGCATAAAAGTAGATGACTTGAGTTTTGCTGCTATATGTAAAGCATTTTTATGAACATTAAGTTAGTAAATTCATTTAATTCTGAATATTTTCCCCCTCTTCATTTTGAACTTTCATAGAGAATACAAAGCTGTCATGGTTTTATACCAGGAGTTAAGGAGAAGATTGCTTTTGTAGGTATGACTTTTATAAATTTGCAATCTATTTTTTTTTTTTTTTTAATGAATTTCAGCTCACAGCACACTCAGCTTAGGAAGATTTAACAGTCTTAGAAACTACAAATTTTGTAAAGTGCTTCATTTTACGGCTTTCTATGACTTTAATGCAACTCCATCTTCACAGGGCTACTTATAGCATTAGAAATAGTAAGTGAATGTTATGGTCATGATGGAGATGTCTTTTTCAGCAATGTGTAAGGGAGGACACAGTTTAATAATTTTAATAGGACGTAGATGGAATCATGAAATTGTGTGCTATGTTATGAAACTGTGAAATGGTGCTAATAAATTCAAATTCTAACCATATGATTTGCACCATTTTCATTGGCAGAATGGAAGTAAAACACTTAAATGAACAGGGAGGAGACAGGGAAATCTTAGACCAATTCAAATTGCTTTTGCATGATTTTGGTTGTTCTGTGTGCTGCAGTTCACTTTTGCACATCACAAAAAATGCTATAGAAGACTAAAATGGCTGACACACGTTATTGTTAAATAGGGGATGTGGGAAGTTTTTACTATGGCACAACAAAAGACTGTGACTTTTTTTTACAGTGTCTTTTTTTTTTCTTTTTTCTTTATTTTCCTCATTACCACTGTCCTTGCCATTAATTTTCTCTGAGAATTGTAATATTTAATGAATTTTCAGAAGTAATTTTCTACAGAAGCAACTTCAATGGACACAAAAGTAGATTCCCTGGAATGAAAATTGCACCTTTCTTTTGAAGCATATTTAGGCTAATGGTTTTCAGAGTTGTATTTGATGAGACTGCCATAATTTATTTCAGCTGTAAACCCAGAAATATTTGCAAGTGGACGTTGAAAACATGCACCAAGATGTAATAGATGAGACATGATGAGATCTGAGTGGGATATTGTAAGCAGAGGTGCACTTGGACAGGAGACAATATTTTGGAATAAAAGCAATGTATTCTCTGTATTGCTTCACAATTGCTTCCCTCCTCAAGCAAAGATTAGGGAAAGGAAGAACATACTACCTGAATTTTCCAAAAACAACTGAGAGTTAACTCTATACAAAGGATGAGAAAACACTTGATACAGATCACACAGGTACCTGACTGCAGATTAGGTTTACACCTACTGATCACACCCACCAACCTGCTCCAAGTTCATGACTTGACCTGAAAAAATGAAGGAGACCTTATAATGCAGACGCTTTTAGCAGGGGTGATGGGGCAAGCAGGGAAGTTCACAAAAAATATCTGGTCTGAGAAAGGAAATGCAATCATATGTTGGCTCCATAGTGCTGAAGAATTCATAGCAGAAAGGACAAGGAAAATTGGAACTCTTGTTTTCAGACATTAAAACATTTTAAAAGGCACTGAATATCAGGATGAAGGACATCATCCCAAAATACTGAAACTCCAAGAGGTAGACTCTGGGAGAAATTCACAAGAATGAAAAGCTCAAATTAGCTTAAAGAGTTGCGTCTTCTAATACAGCTTTTGTAAAAGGATCTTGCACATTGTTCCATTTTCTGCAATTACTAATTGGCATCTTCCTACTTTTACTTATAATTCATTCACTTTTTTCACAAGCATATAATTTTCAAATAAAACTGGACTCAGTAAAAGCTCAAAACTCAGCACAGAAGTCTTTTTTCTATTGAAACAAGACCTAAGTTACCAGGTAGATGTCATACACGATGCAACATTACATTTTTAAAGCCACTTCTCTTTTCCACTCAAATTTATATTTATCAGTGCATATACATAATGAATGTATTTTTTTTTCTTTCTTAGTTTTTGAAGTGCCATTATTCCCTGCTGTCTACATCAGGCGCACTCTGCCTTTGAGAGTGACAGCTCTTGACACTGTACATTAGTTTCATTATTGACATAATGCTGAAGTAGCTTCTGAATAGAAAACTGCCAGCATAGTTTTAGTTTTTAATCTTCTGTGTCCTATTTTTCATATGTATGTATGAGGGAAAGCTAAAAGCAACAGAGGATATAGCCACTTTAGCTAAAAAAATAAACACCTTTCATCACATTAAGACTTGTCAAAGCCACTGCAAGTGCAGGGGCTAAAACTCCAAGTGAGGATATAAGACCTAACATGTACAAAGACAAAATACAACATTCCCAAAATAAAGCATTGTCTTAAAGCAACAATAGCAACAATACCAATTAAGCAGAAACTGAGTTCCTTTTGATGTGAGTTGAATGCTGTACTACACATTGTGCGCTTGATCCCTTGAAGTACTGAACAGCCCTGTCTCCTGTTGACTGGAGCTCTGTATTTTCCACAATCTGGCACTTGGGGAAGGTTTTCAAAGGCATCAATACCAGCTTGGTGCCTAACCGCAGCTGACTTCCAAAGAAAGGGATTTGGGCTTCTGACTGACAGTTTGTGCCTTTGAAAACCTCTCTTCTGAGGTTAGCCAGCACTAAACACTAATATATTTACAAAAGAAATTAATTCCTTTCCACTTCCTGTTAATTCTTAAACTCCAGTTCTGCTAATAGTCCCTGCCGTAACCTAGAAGAACACACACTTTTTGGCAGTCAGCTTATGCAAAATGCTTATTTTTCTTCTTGTTATTTGTCATGCCATCTGGCATTATGTTTAAGATGGAAGTGAAATTAAAACCAACCTATTATTAAAAATGATCCCATCTTTGACCTTGAAATGCTCTGTAGTTCCATGACCTCATTACTTGGAATTGTTGGATATCTGACATTTAGAAACCTTACTGAAGAATATCCATTGCAATTGAGTTTATACATCATTTATTTTCATTCAAAAAATGTGTCCTTTGATTAAAATTTTAAATTAGAAAAAGAAGGGAATTTTAAATTTAGATTTATTTATCAGCTCATAGTAAGCCTTTTTTATTTTTCTTTTGAAAAGAGAAAACTTATTTTCTTTAATTGTAGAGATACACATGCTAGAATTAAATTGTAATGTCCTTTTGGGTAATCACTGCATAACATAAAAATTAGATCTAAATAGCAGAGAACAGGAAGTACCTGTATGCACTTTTTAAGCTAAGTAGGTATAACATCTAGCTTTACATCCCATTTTTAAAAGAAAATTATTGCATCAATAATACTTGATGAAAAACCATGTATTGTGAGAGCCTGTACAAAGTGCTTTTTTTCTTGAAAAAAAGAAAAATCACACAACATAAGCTATGATCTCCTAGCAAGCATTTATTTTGCCAAAGTTTTCTTTTTCTGAGCTTTTCCACAAGGCTATGTTGTAGCTTTTTTTTTTCCTTCTTTTGTTTTCTTTGTTATAAAAACTACTATAAATCTATGAGAAAATAAGGTTACTATTTTCCTGGCATATGCCTCTTTGGTAGAGTTTAAAGTATCCCAGTCATAGAAACTGAGCCTATCATCTATTTAGCTGCGGCAACCATACATAGGATTGTAATCGTGGGGCATGTTTTTTGTGAATAAAAGTGGACATTGGGTCTCAGTTCTTACAGATTTAAGTGAATCACATGATGTGGATAAAGAAGGCCACTTGATTATCTGTAATAAAAACAATTTGTAGGCCAAGTGGAATACATTTCTCTATGAAATTGTTGTGAAAGTCAAGCCTAATCCTTAGAAAGAGGTCTGTTCTAATCCATTCTTTGTGAAATCAAACCTAATACAGGACTAGTGTAAATCCAACATCATGAGAGAGATGATGATGGGGATTAATGCTGTGCAAATAACAGATTCTTCAATTTTGTGGAAAAGGGGAAAAAATCCCCAAAACAACCAAAAACCCCCTACAGGATCTGTCTGGGCAGATTATTTCATGTGTTTCTCATGGCTTGTTCAACTACCCTATGTGATGTAATTAAAGCAATGAGGAATTCATCAATACAGTGACTTTTTTTTTTTTTCTTCTATGTGCTTTGAAGGAAGGAAAGTGTTCACTTCTTTCAATACCAATTTTATGATTAGGCCAAAGTAGAATTAAAGTTCAGTTGGGAATACAGAAATAGTCTTATAATAGTAAGAAATTTTCCTGAAGAGACTGGACTTTTAACTTGAAAACCACTGCCATTAAATCAATACTTTAGATTTGTATTTTGAAAATTCATGTTATAGAAAAAAAAAATTGAAACAGAGTTGTTGTTTTTTCTTCTGTTATTCAGAGTTTAATATTTTCCAATAAAATTTTGCAAAAGGAATACACAGAGAGACCTTTGGGTCCATACTGATACACAAAAGATGAGTTCTTTGTCATGGAACAAATTACAGTAATTTGTAACTAAACAAAATACTTTGGAGTAATTAGTGAGAGGAAATCCCTAGAAAGTTATCACAGGACAGAGTTTATTGGATGACTGCCTTTAGTAACTACTTCAAGGATCCTTGTATTGACAGGAGGACAACTTTTTATAATACATTATTGATAGATGTTAGAGCTGAACTCTATTGAATTTTATTTCTAACCATTTTCCCTATAAGTTAGTTTTAATGAAATACAATTTACAGTTTGTTCCCCACAGGACCATCTATTTTTAATTAGCATGTTGTTATAATTCACTGTATATTGTGACATTATTTATGGCATTTAAGCAGAATGAGAAGAAAATGAACAGGCCATGACTATTCACTGATGTTGTTTGTTCACAGTCTCTGTTGAACTTAAAAGGTAATGAAGCCTAAGATAATGCATTGTCTGGATGTAGTTGTAATTTTAGCAGCTTCAAGGAAGAATATAGTCGAAGAAAACACTTCAAACACTTTGAAATAGTGTTTTTTTACTTTTGTAACTGCAAGTTTTTCTTCACATACGTTTTTAATAAAATTCCCATTTATAATTAGATTAAGGATTAATAGTTGTTATAAACATCCTATAGACATGAGTTGCATTTATTACTGAGGGTAGCAAAAATCTCAGATGGCTGTGACTGTGAGGAATGTATTGATTTTATTTCTGCAAGATTCAGTTACTGATATAGTAAAATACTTTTCTGTCCAATTAACCCTTTAATGATTGTAGTGCATTTCTCAATTTTAATACAAAGCCTAGATAGCTTTAGGAGGGCAGATGTGTCTATGTGTGTTAGTTGGAGTGAAATCTGGTGGTTGAAGAAGATGCAAAATAGACCTATTTTGATGCAAGATATTACTAATGAAAAAACCCCCCCTTTTTTTTTTTTTTTTTTAAGAAAAAAGAGAAAAATACCCTTTTCCTTTTATGTTATTACTTAGAGGAAGAACTGGACTTCCTACTGCTTTTACATATTATTTAAAACAACAAACCAAACCAACAAACTAAAAAACCCCCTCAGACATGCATTTTAATTGGTCTAACTTTTAATGTAATATCTACATCTTCTTTCAGACAAAATTGAAAATTACATGTTCAATTCATGATCTGATAGCTACCATTTCTTGTTTTCAGTAAACTGGTGAAAGAAAGCTCCCATTCTGAATAAGAAAATTAAATATTACTGTTTTACTTCCCTACATAAATGAATGTCAAGGATGATAAACTTTTCTATTTCATGTAAAATTCAGGCAGTAATTTAAGAATTAGATAAACCAGTGCATAAATATTTCAGTTTTATACATATTTTCATTTCTTGAAGATAGTTTTCAGATAAATTTTAGTGACATTAATAAAAATTATTTAATGCCTAAAAAGACAACTGCAAGCCTTCTCATTTTAACTGGAAACTCATCACCTGCATTAAAAAAATCTTTTAGAGAGTACTGTCCACATCACTCTTAAATAATTAAGGTTTCACACATCAAAACAAGGTGCCTGTTAGCTTTTGGTTTTGGTTTCTGGAGTAGAATTGTAGAAACACGGAATATCCTGAATTGGAAGGAACCCACAAGGAGCATCAAGTCCAAATCCTGACCCTGCACAGGACACCTCAAGAGTCACACCGTGTGCCTAAGAGCACTGTCCAAATTCTTCTTGAACTCTCTCAGGCTGGTGCTGTGACCACTACCCGGGGAGCTGTTCCAGTGCCCAGCCACCTTGTGGGGTGACATTTTTCCTAATATCCAATCTAAACCTCCCCTGACCCAGCATTTTGCTGTTCCCACAGCTTCTGGCACAGGTTGCCAGAGAGGAGAGCAGTGCCTGCTCTTGTGAGAAAGTTGTAGGCTGTGATGAAGCCTCCCCTCAGTTTCCCCTTCTTTAGAGTTAAAGGAAATGGTGCATTTTTGTGACGAGAGTTTGTTGTCATTTATAAGTTACATTAGTAAGTAACATGTAGTAACAACTATATTGCTCAAGAGAAATGCTCAAGAGAAATGCTCAAGAGAAATGTTGGCAAGCTTTCATTTTTGCATGAGCTATTAAGGAAATATTTTTAAAGAACATCGTTTTATTTTGACATGCTATTAATACAATGCTTGAGCAATAATACCATAGAGATGGAGCTATGGACACTTTTCAGGTGATTCATAATTACCAGTCTTTATTACTGTCTCAGTTTTAAGTGACTTAATCTGGATAAACTTTCTAAACTTGATTTCTTAAAAAGTTATTTTTGAACTTGAGCTTATTTTTAATGAAAAAAATTGCAAAAAAAGGTGTTTCATTTGTTAATGAAGACCAGTTTTGGTGTGATTGAGAATGCATAATTAAAACATACTTAGATTTTCGTGATCTAAAATTACTTAAGCATAAGTATTCTTGATTAAAAATTTTGACCTCTTAAGAAGAGTCTTTTTTTATAACTTCGGTACATTTTTAACAGTGATAGGAAGAAGTTCACAAGCATCACAGCTAGGAAGATTTCCATTCACATATTTGCTTTTAGTAACTTCCTTCATGTTGGAAATACTATTAAAATTTCATATGGGATGAAACAGTACCCTTGAGAAACTCACAGCACTTAGAAGAATATAGGTTTCTATTCATAATATCTTCTGCCTTAAGAATATTCAAAGCTGAATAATTCACTCTCTGTGCATCTTGAACCTGCCTGAGTTCAGACCTTACATAGCATTTAGCTGAATCTAAATGGTTTTTAAAAAGGTATATGTTCAAATATTGCCCTTAATGAAAATGTTTTCCAGATATTTTGTCTAGCCTAAATGGAATTGAGATTGAGTGATACCATCAGCACTTTTTCTAAGTTAAAATCATGGAGGTGATAATGACCTTTTGGTCAGATATATCTTCTTCTGCATATTAATCTTTTGTCAATAAATATGAATGTAACAAGAGTTGTTTAAAGTTTTGATAAAATATAAAATCCCCTAATTTTCTTTTTCTTTAATACCCCAGAGAAATGTAAAATCCTGATTTTTATTTTCTTTCTGTAGCATTCTCACACCAATTCCAGCATAGTTTAAATTTATCAGATTTATCATCACAAAGAGACCTGAGGCACTTAGAGGCGTGTAGTTGCTGGGGGCAGCACAGAGATTATTCAGCAGACTGCTCTTCTTCTGAAGTTTCTAGACTGCCACCCAATCCTTCAGAATAAGTTTGCCACTATGACTGAATATACTTTGCAAAAGAACAAGACTTAAAATTGCCATAAATACACTTAAATCTTTAAAATAATGTTGGTCCTACCTACACCTTCTAGTCTTTATCCTTGGGCTAGGGAAGTGTCAACAGACCCACTGCTCACCAATGCTTTTCAGGATAGAGGAGTATTTGACCTTTGTGAGACTTCGTAGTGGATATTGTCAAGAATTGTCACATTAGAGGAGGGAGGTCCAAACTGCTCTTTCATGTGGAGCTGGTCTACGCTGTTGTTGTTCTTTAGCTCTTAGGAAGTGTCATGGCATTTGTCATGTTAAACCAATTATTTGATTAAGAAAGTAATGGATTATCTGAGAAGTAATGGAGTATCTGAGAAATTAAATGCCAAGGAACTCAAAAGCTACAGTTTCACTAGCTTATTTTTAGTGTTCTAGAACAAGGTCTTCATGAAAGTGTTTGGTAAGAGACTAAAAGGGCTTTTGGACACTAACAAGTCATGACAGCTAGCAGGATTCATAAGTAATTTATCAGTCACGGGTCATCTGGAGATGGTAAGTCAGGTCCTGAAGAGGACAGCTGCAAGTATATCTTTTATGGAGTGTAAAAAATTCTTGATGTAGTGGAAATAAAAAAATAATAATAATAATAATAAAAAGACGTGGATGCTCTGTACAGTATACTTCAGGAGATGCAATACACATACTCAAAAAGTTTATTCTACTCGGAAAGGTAAGTACTAATGATATCTTTCCAATGAGCAGAATCTTTTAAATAGCTTTTTCAGACTAACTTAAGTGAGAATCTTGAAATAATCACAAGGTTCACAGGTTGCATTATATACATATTCTAAAACACAGCTAGCCAGCCCTTATCCTATTTATTACAGTTAGAGGAAAAAGAAATTTCTAAAAGGGGGATAAGAGAATCAACAGGGATTATCAGGCTAAACAGAATATCTTTTTTATTAAGCTTTGTAGATACTTTTGTCACATCTTCACTTTAATTTCTAAAAATAAAATAAAATATTAAAACAATGATGAGAGCACAGAGACAAAGAAAAAATAATGTTGACTCAGAATAAGTATACAGAAGATTAGACACAATGATGAGGTTAACATGAAGAAAAGAGTAAGGACAATGACAGTTAATTCTAGAAGTTGTAAAAGCAAATTAGCTGCCTTAATATGGTAGCCTTACCTAATAAAATATAAAATGTGGATATTATCACTGACATGTGAAGAGGGAAAATTTGAAAGTCAGAATTTTTTTTTCCCCTTTTTTTTTTGTGGTGTTTTTTTTGTTGTTGTTTTGTTTTGTTTTGTTGATTTGGTTTTTGTTGTAAAGAATTGAAAAGATGAATTGGTGGGAAGTATTCCTCATGTATTTCTCAAGCAGGGTTACTTTGCATTTTTAAAAATAAGAAAAGATACACTGGATAAAACTAAGATCCATCTGATATTGGCTCTTGAGTAAATATGACCCTCTTTCAGGAGATGCTGAACATTCATAACTACTGTTGTTAGGNTGGCTAGTTTAAGCATTAATACTTATTTAGCAAACAAAAACTTTTCAAATATAGAAATTGATATAGTTCCAAATTTTACCAAATATATTCCTCTGTATGCATGAAATAACAAGTTCCATGCAAAATACATGAGAAATATAACCTAAAACTTCTGATAAATAATATACAGAAAACCTGCATGCTTTCATGTGAAATAAGGACGGAGCCATGAGGCCAGGTATGAAATCACTGATTCATACAATAATTTAGTTAGGAGGGCACCTCTGGAAATCAGCTAGTCCAACATCCTGCTTGAAGCAGGTCCAGCTAGGTCAGGTTGCTCAGGGCCTTGTTCAGTCAAGCTGTGAGTATCTTCAAAGACAGAACCCACAACCTTAGTGAGCAATGTGTCCCTGTGTTCGACCACCCTCAGGGTGATTCCTTTTTTCTTTTTCCTTTTATCTTATCATATTTCCTGTTTTATAGAGGTAGAGGCAGGATTTAATCTGACTGTTTTTCTATTACAAATATATATATATATGTGTATATATTCTACTGCAGCTATATATATTTGTATTTATATACATATATCTGTATATGATTAGAGAGTTTTTCC
>VWZN01007040.1:61757-77001 GCA_013396955.1 Regulus satrapa
CATCTGATATTGGCTCTTGAGTAAATATGACCCTCTTTCAGGAGATGCTGAACATTCATAACTACTGTTGTTAGGGAACAGAATGGCAAAGACATTAGAATTGTTCTTCTGGAAAAGACATAGATTTCCACCAGATTTTGTCCCTAAAATTATCTGGAAGGTATAATAAAGGAGTGAAGTAAGTGAGCAGAGCAAGAGAACACTGAAATGAAAAAACCCTCAGCAAATAATTTACTTAAAATACATATTTCTGGCAGGGATTTCTCCAGTAATCTGGATGCATTTTGTTCCTAAATTTTGGTTACTCAGGAAAAACTTTGCAGTATGATATTCGNGTCAAGCTGTGAGTATCTTCAAAGACAGAACCCACAACCTTAGTGAGCAATGTGTCCCTGTGTTCGACCACCCTCAGGGTGATTCCTTTTTTCTTTTTCCTTTTATCTTATCATATTTCCTGTTTTATAGAGGTAGAGGCAGGATTTAATCTGACTGTTTTTCTATTACAAATATATATATATATGTGTATATATTCTACTGCAGCTATATATATTTGTATTTATATACATGTATCTGTATATGATTAGAGAGTTTTTCCTATCCTTTAAGACACACTGCAGTCTAAATTTCCTGATGTTAAAAATAATTTCTTACAATATAAGGTCAGGTAATTTGTGATTGTTCAAAAAATTTGATTATTATTTTTCTTCTACTTTTTTTTTCTCTTTATTGCTGAGAGAAGAGACCAGAGTAGATGTGCTAGTTATCACATCTAATGTGGTTATCCTTTACTAAAGAAAAAGATACAATTTCAGCCTAACATTAATTGTGTTTGAGATTAAAAACCAGAAAAGACTAATAGTTTCAAAAAACATTCCTTACAAATGCGTAACCACACTGTTAAAGAGCCACGTAAGTGAACAGACCATAATAGAATGGATGTGGAAATAAAACTGCAACAAGGAAATGTGTGTAGTGAAGTTTTGGGTTGTTTTTGGTGTTTGGGGTTTTTTAATTTCTTTTTGTTTGTTTATTTGGGTTTTTTTTTAAACTAATGGTACTGATTATTTATATTTACTATGCTTTAAGCTAAACTTGACTGGCAAATTTAGCCATGGAACATTTATGATTATTTAAATAAACTACTTGACATGGTTGAGAGGTGCTTGATACTGATAAGTTGGAATTTACCTTCTCTGTGTTTTCTTTCCTGTGAGCTCTATTACAGTTTTTTGTTTTCCAAAGAAAAATGTAGCTGTGCTAAAACTTGGATTTGCATGGATCTTCATTGTGAAGAAAGAGTACTCCTTTCTAAGTCAATCTTCACATGCTTCCCCCACTCATAGAATTTAAATTCAAATTGCATGCTCTTGTAACCATGGACCAAATTATTGGAACCGTTTCCTCTACAGCAACATAGTAATATCTGAACATCAAGAATAATTCTGGATATTGTGCTTACTGTAATAAGTTGACAATCATTCATAAGACATCTGTATTCATCATACATATACTCTGAGACCAATTTCATTACATCATGTTTCATGTGGAAAAAAAAGGGCAGCCAAGAGACCAAGACAGGGGGTCACGGTGACCCAGTCATAAATACAAAACACTTGTACAACATCCTTCACAGAAAGTCATAAGATGATTTATGGCTCTAACTAAATTAAAAGCAACATCAATCAAAAGGATTTTAATTTTTAATTTTTATACTGAAACACATTCAGTTTCTGATTATTAAGAAGATGTCAGTACCCTAAATTTGATGCATAAAGGCAAAAAGCTTACTTTCAAACAGAATGTAAAACCCATCAGTCATCACAACTCCATGCAAAATACCTGCTACATATTACTTTTTGGAACCAAGTTGCAGAGGACACACCTTTGAGAGCACCAGGTTTTAGCAAAATAGATTGTTGGCCTCCCAATGAAATCAGGTTCTCCTCCCTAATAACACTTACTTCTTCTTACAGATTTTATTTTGATATCTCTTTCTAGTAGAATTACTGTAAGTAAGAGATGTGTTTACAAGCTTAGGTATATTTCATGAAATTATAGAAAAGAGTCTACTTTATTAGGTAAAGCAAAATACAAAACACTTTTTGGAGACCAGTTCCCGGTCTCCAAAACCAGGAAGCTTGCACCAGCAAAAAGGACAGATATAGACCCACTGAGTTACAAATGTGCATCCCTCACATTTTCAACTTCAGAAAAATAACTATAGCTGAATTTAATTACTCAAGGTTTCAGGGGTTTTTGTGGTTTTGCTTTTTTTTTACAGCAGAAGCTGCAGGAAAGGCAGGAGTCCTTTTCACGGGTTTCACGTGTCCAAGTGTTGGCAGTTCAGTGGCACTGCAGGGCTGCCTCCATGAGAAAAGACCAAGGGCTCCTCCATGTCCAATCCAACCAGCTCCAGTCAGCTCCAGCATACTCACCACTGGGCTCAGTGGAGCCTCTCCATTCACCTGGTGATGCTTCTGGGCAAACATATTTAAGGGTAAAAAACCATTGCACATCAGCCGTGAGTTGCATGAAAGAGATTAAATGTGAGAGAGAAGTGTGAGAGAATCTGAGTGACCTTCAGACACCAAGGTCAGTGGAGAAGGAGGGGGAGGCAGTGCTCCAAGTGCCAGAGCAGAGATTCGCTCTCCTTCAGCCCATGGAGAATGTTATGATGGCACAGTAGCCTGTGATTCTCCTTGCAGCCCATGGAGGACCACACTGGAATAGATATCCCATTGGAACTCATTCAAGAACCCACAGCACAGCAAATGAACTTATAGAGGCTGCAACCCATACAGAACCCACTTGGGAGCAGGCTCCTGGCAGGAGATGTGATCACATAAGAGATCTCACAGAAGAAGTATTCTGATTGGACCTGTGTCATGTGGGGGACTCATACTGGAGCAGTCTGTCTATGAAGGCATGTACTTGGTGGAGAGGAACTATGCTGGAGCAGTTTGTGCAGAACTGTGGAATAGACTCTCACTGGAACAGGGAAAAAAAAAGCATGAGAAGGAAGGAGGATCTTCTGTGGACTGACCATAGCCCTCCTTCCCCAGAAAACTGCTCTGCTTGGATGAGAGAAGAAGGTAATGGAGTTGTGATTGACAGAATAAAATTGCACCTGGTATGAAGCAGGGTTTTTGTCTATATTTCTCCTTCTTGTACTCTAGTTTTAATTGGCAATAAATTAATCTTCTTCAAGTTCAGTCTGTTTTGCCCTTAACTGTAATTGGCATGGAATTTCCCTATCTTTATCTCAGCTCATGAGCTTTTTGATCTCATTTTTTTCCCGTGTCCCATTGTGGAGAAGGAATGAGAAAGCAACTGGTTTGGCACCTGACAGCCAGCCAAGTCAATGGACTTCATTCTAAGAACAATTTTAACAGTATGTTTTTTGATGTTGAAAAATGTTGATATTTCTTTGCAGTTCATACATAAAGGTTTTTAAATGACTTTTAGACAAGAATGTCATTAAATATCTGAAATGAATTCCCAGCTGGTGTTTGTATTTTCAGCTTCATCAAAATCCATGGAACTGTAGCCATTCCCATCAGTTCAAAATTTGACTCCAGTATTTAAAATTCTTTTTCCTTATATGTAACTACTAACAAACTTAGAGCTCTTACATCTCAAATGGAGTAAGGACTTCAAAAAGAAATCTGGAAACCTACAATACAATCATATTTTATTGACAACAAATAGCTTCTTCACACAGGAAAAATCTTAGAAGACAACTTCTATTTTATTTCCTTTTTTCTAAGTCATTAGATGGTGGAATCACTTGCGTTTGAAGGGACCTTAATGATCTTCTAGCTCCAACCCCCATGCCAGGGATATCTTTCACTAAAGCAGTTATTTTTAAAAATATTTTTACTTTCTTGAACATAAGCTGTCGGTCCTGGTTTGAAGTGGAAATTACCTATGTTTGTACTACATGTGCATTAATCACAAACCCATGGTCATGTCTAGCCTTTATCACAAATTGATCTGGCACTGGATGATATGACACACACCCACAATAGCAACACTTGTACAGATTGATTTCTGTTTAGCTGAAAATAGCAATTTTAAATTACCACAAATGTATTCCACATTAAAATTCTTTATGCACATATTACATTGTGCATTGACCCTCAGAGCATGGAGAACTTTTTTTGTAAAAAAACCGTCAATAATAGCTGATACACAGATTTGGAATGCATTTTCTATGTAATAAAGGTTGGCATTCAAGAGCAGGTCAAATTCTTGCTTAAACTTTTTAGTTTAATTTATTACCTCCAAGTCTCTTGTGTTGCATAGTCATACATATAAAATGATACTATTTATGAAAGACCTCAATATTGTATGTATATATATGTATATATTTGTAAATTATACAGCAGGGAAGAGGCACAGAAAGGAAAAAAAAAACCTAGACAACTAGAAATTCTCCACATGCTCTTTGATCAGTATAGAAATGGCACAATCATGCTACATACCTGTAATGCAACTACAAACCACATGACAACTCAAAGCCACATGCTTGATTAAGTAGCTTCTTGACTGGTGTCTTCTTCCCTAGATAACATGCTCTTCCCGAATCCATAAAATTTTAATATAATCTAATTGGCATTTAAAAGACCTTGCTGTGAAGGTCCTGGCCAGGACGGAGAAAATTTTTGCAGTTGCCAGGGGTAGGTCTGGTTAGGACCCAGAGCTTATTCTATACTACCTCACATAATTTTCCTAGAATGGGGAAAATGATTCCTTCCAGGTCTAGTGTAGCAGTGGTTGGGTGTTGTTGGGCTCTGAGGGGTGTAGTGGTGAGCATTTGCATGTCAATTATACCCCTAACTTGTAATCTTCTATTATTAATAATGCTGCTATTATTGTTCATTTTCTTATCTCATTGCTGTTTCCAGTAATTTTTTCTTATCTCATCCTGTGATATTTACTGTTTTGTGCCTCTAATTCTTGTCTCTAGCACAACCCAGGGAGAGTGAGGAAGAGGGGGAGTGAATGAGAGGTGCATGGTTTGCAGTGTTTTTACTGAGAGCACTACATTGGAGAATACAATTCTTAAACCACAATACTTGCAGTGAGCAGGAATGCAATTGTTTTTGCAGTGGCCCTCGTGCTTTCAGACACATGCAAGGGCATTGAAAGGAAACCAGATTCAGAATGACACTGTGTAATCTTCAGCACATCTTAAGAAGGAATTATGTACTGAATGTCTGCTTTACTATTAAGACATTTCTGAACTATATTATTTGTTTTAAATTTGGTCTAAAGTCTTAGAAATAGAATTCAGTCAAATATTACTCTGGTGAAGTAGTAGGCAGGTGCACTTGGCACCCTTTCCCAGAATAAAAAAGAGGGGGGAATAAAAGGAAGACCTTCACAGAAGTTGATTTCCAAAATACACCGGAGGCTTTATTTTCTATTATTTCTTGACTGAGAATTTATTACGTTGCAAACAACTATAACTGTTGTCAAAATATTGAAATGTGATTGAAGCACATTTTACCTATTCAACTAATTAAAATATATTGTGGCAATGAATAATATTTTAATTTACTAATTGAATGTATTTTTCTGACTTATTATGATAAGGAACCTTTACTATCTTCTTAAATGTCTGAATTTTCCCTTTAGGCCATATAGGTTTTAATTATTCTACTGAAATTGATTTGTCTCAGCCAATCACAGAATACAGATAAAACATAGAGACTTAGGAATGCCATACAATTTTTTTGCTCATTTATGCAAATTCCTCTCTGCTGATTAGCTAATGAAAACTAATTTACAGTCTCTCTGTACATTTATTTCTCAAGAATTACAGTGAATTTGCAGATTTCTGTTTCATCTGCTGTTGTCCATTTGATTCTACTGGGTCTTCCTTATATATTTTCAGTAACTGAATGATATATATTTACAGGAGAACATATAATAATCTCAATAAAATATGAAATCACTGTTTAATAAAAAGAAATAAAATGAATGAATAAATAAATAAATACATAAATATAGAAAATAAAATGTAAATTTAAAAAAATCATTCAATGACTTGGGAAAGTTTTACAAGGATATTCCTGATAAATTTAGTATTAGGTTCTTTTAGAATTTATTTTCTTTTCTTTTCGTTCCAATGTGATTTAGATAACAAACTCCCTATCTTGATGACTTTTTATTAGCAAAAGATCAATATTTCGAAAATATATGTTAATAAACAGAAAAAAACCCTATATTGAATTAGATATTTTGCAAACTTTTAAAATATTGTCTATGTTTCTTTTTCATTAAAATTATCTTTCATTCATTTATAATTGACAAGCAAAGGTTTTTTTTCATTTTAATAATGGTATATTAAGATGGTTTGGCAACTCAAAAATATTGAAACTTGATAATTCCCGTGATATAACAAGGAAGTATTTTTAAAAATGTTCTTGAAATGTAATGATTTCTAATGAAAATAAAACCTATTGTTGGAATATATTTTTGAATCTTGAGTAATTTAAGTAAATAAATAAAATAAAGACAACTTTTCTGATTAAGAATGTTGTGGCAGTCCCTCATGTCATCCGTGGTCACAGCTTGGTTTATGATTTATATAGTAAGGCAAAGCCTTTCTCTGAGATGGAGGGTCATGACCCTTTGGAGCAGAGACAATAAATGAAATGGATGCTTTCAGAAAGGAAGGAAAAGGAACCATCATACACCCAGAACGAACATGATGTGCAATGATCTCATCACAAAAAAAAAAGTCTACCTGTTATTTTTATCTTATTTTGTTTTATTATTTTGTTTTATTTCTCTGGCTATGTCACAGAGAAGAATGTTGAAATATTCAGAAGACAACAGAGAGGTAGATTTGCTGGGTCTCACAGTGAGATTCACAAGTGTGAGTGGCTGCCTGAGGAAAAATTCAGAAGGATTTGTTACAGAGTGCCTTGAGAATGCAATGAAGGCTGTTAGCAATGATAGAAATAGAAGTCAAATCTTTAGCAGCAGATGTTGGCTATTAAAAGAGAAGAGAAGGGTCTTCACAAGTAGTCAAGGACTGCTCTTTAAATTTAGCCTTATGGAAGATTGAATACCAGGCCCCAAAATATATCCCCAGGTTCTGCTGATGGAGTGGAACAGACAAAGCCTAAGACATCTTTTGGGTCATTTTCATGGAGATGGCAGAATTTCTACATGCCAATGTGACTGGCTGGGAAATTCAGGACAGCCAGGACAGGTCAGAGTTTAACAAGTCTGGGTTGCCATTAGAAATAATGTTATGGAAAAAAACTACGCACAATCAAGTTAAAAGATTCTAAAGAAGTGGATGAAACAGAATGTCTAACATATTATTATCCAAAACCAGCAAAATACAACATGCAGCTATTGCAGTTTGCAATCTTAAGCTTCCTGACAGTTACTAAAGATGCTAATAAAATTGTGGATTCTTTTTACTTTTATAAGTTTATTGTGTGAAAGTACTACATGTGTGAGTGCCAGGATTCTTTACAAGAAGGATGTACTTTAAAATATCCAACCCAAGGCTAACTCCATGCAGGGAAGTAACTGCATTGAATTTCAGTGGATTTGGGTGGAATTTTTAGCCTGAATATCTTGAAGCTGTGTGCTCACTTTACAGTGTTCTCCAATGTCACCTTGAGCAAATATGCCCAAAGGAAGCAGATCATTCAGTGAGCCTAAATTAAGGTTGGGGGTGGGGGGAACCCACTTAAGAGCTGTCATTATTTCTTTTCTAAATTGAATGGTTTCCCTATGGAAATGGTGGAAGCCATGTTGTGTGGAGCTTTTAAAACAAAACTGAACAAAAGACTAAAAACATTACAATGAGCAGTTCTGAACTGGTGGATTAGATAACTGTTAGTTTATTTCCTCTCCATTTTTTTCAAATTGCTATGTTTTACTGAGAGACTAATGCTGAGAAAGAACCACTCATTATTTATTTCTCAGTAAAATACCATCTGTGTGACTGCAATGAAATATAACTGAAGTGACACTACCTCAATTTTTACATGAAATTACTGGCCCTGCCTTGGGAAGATGCAGGCTTTAAGCAGTTTACACAGTAATTTTTTCCAAGTTAGAATTCTAAGCATACTATTAAAGAAAGTTATAATGCTATACAACCAAATTAATATATTTTCTGGATCAAACAATATGGTATGCTGCCTTTTTGATTATCAAACAGAGTGAAGATAACTTGGACTAGAGGGAATTACTTTCTGTTTTACATTGCTTTATATTCTGTATTATTTTACAATTAAGAGTGCCATTTGCCTTCATATTTTTAAGTTGTTTATACTGGGAAATACAATTCATATTAGGAAAAAATTGATACTTAAAACTAGCTTCTGGTATTGGTGATATGTTGGAGAATACTCATGTAAAATTTTCTCATTTGGTCAGCAGAGAACATATTACTCCTGGAGGAAAAACCTGCAGGTGATACCAAGTAGTGTTGTCATACATTTAAAGAAAATTTTTGGAGCACAACATTATACACAACATTAATTAATTTTAGGTATACATAAATAAGTAAAAATCACAGATTTTTTGTTTTTTTTCTGTTCATAAGGAAACAATTCCTTGCATGTGAAATGCTTTTGTAATGTTAACAGATCCCTCTCCAAGCCAGTAAAGCAGAATTCAATGTCCTAGGGAAAAATTAGGTTAACCAGTGAGAGGAAAACAAGTTTCCCATGGAAGGAAAATCAGGGCCAAAGGCAGTACTACAAATAATGAAGAAAATTATGTCCAGCTGAGAATAAAAAAACCCCAAACATATGGAAGATTAAAAACTCTATATGGATTCTTTTCAACAATGTATGTGCAAAATCTTATAGGGAAAAGAAAATCAGACCAAAATCTTAGGGTTTAAAAATGCAGAGAATGAGTTTTATATATTTTCTTCAAACCCCAGAAGGAAAAAAAAACCCAGCATTAAGCTTGTGAATCACTATAAAAGACTCACTACTATATGTTCAAACCAATTTTCTCTGTTTATAAACATCCATCTAATTTCTGCATCTGATTTCTTTTATGTCACTGCTGTTGGTATACTCCTGTGCTCTTCTGAGTCTCTTATGAGCATCTTCTTCTGAACTATTTTTTTGCTTTCTAGAATCTACAGTAATTAGCTGCTTATGCTTGTATCTTTTTTATGGTACAATGTTTCTCCTTTCAAGTAATTCTTCACTCCCGTTTATTTAAGAACTTTGAAATGAGCTTTGATCTCTGCAGATTGCAATTGGGCACCAAATGCTTTGTATTGCCATCTCTTTTTTTTTTTTTTTTTTTTTTTTTTTTTTTTTTTTTCTNNTTTTTTGGTCACTTTATAAAAAATATAACGTGCAAAAAGTCTTGAAAAATAAGTTTCTTATATAGCCTAACAGCTGCATTTAAGATCTTAAAAGATCCACCAGTACATATACTTAAACCAAATTTTCATAAATTTCTCAGTTTTGTTTTTATGACTTTTTACTTACTTTCTAGATATAGTCACACAAGTTTAAAAACTAATTCACAAATACTGACCATGATGCTCTCATTTCTGTGAAAAAGATAACCTTGTTTTATATGAGGTGTTGTAGTTCTGAAAATATGACTCAAGTGTTTACTACATGCGAAAAAAATCCTGCCTTTTTGAGACAGTGTTTCATTTACAGAGCGAGTAACTGATGATGTAAAGAAGAGCTGTCTTCTGGTCCTGAAAGTACTGGTCTTGAGATTTTTCCATAGACATACACTGAAGAACCTGACTTTTCCTTCCTCAGGAGTAAAAGCCTACTTATTTCCCTGTTCTGAAGTCAGGAGCTGACAGACTTTATTCTTTCTTGTTCGCTCTTCCTAAGGAAGACATTGAATCGGGGGAAACATCTAAGACGGGAGCCAGCAATCCCTGCTGTCTTCGTGTGTCACCCTGGTTCTCATATATTCATTGATGCTTGCTGAATTTTGATGATTAATCACTTAACAATTTCAAGGGGCTTCTCTGAATTTCTGGTTCTATTGCCCCAATGTGTAGAAACATTTCTGCAAAAAGTAAAAAAAACATATAGCATTGAAAATTTTAGAAACAGAAAAAAAAAATTTACAAATTTCAACAACCTCAGCTGCCATTGGGGAGTATTTTCAAATATTTTTAAAGGGGAAAGAAGAAGAAAAATACAAAAACCTCAACATAACACATAATAAATTAATATTAACTTTTCACTAGGGAAATTTAAATTACTTTCCAAATAATTATTTGAGCCAAAATTTTCATTTTCAAAAGAAGAATAACAGCTTTTTAATGTTCACCTTATATGCAATGCTTTATAAAACTTTATTAATCTGACACTTGAGATAAAAAATCAAAGCAGAAAGTAAAATAAGTTTAAATTCTCTACTGGCTGTCCTCTAAACCTCTCAAACCCTTATACTCTATGCATTAACTGAAGATTTGTTCTGCCAAAAGCAGTGCTAACATAACAGCTGCAGGCTGACAGTTCACATTAACTGTTGCAACTCGGAAGAGCGTGACCCCTGTCTTAGACGTCGCTTGTTCTATCTTATCAGACATAATGCAGACGAAAAAATTGTGCTACCAAGAAAATCCCAAGGACCAAAAAAGTCAGCAACAGCAAAAGTGCTAACCTACATTTTCAGTCAGCTTTACAGGAGGAGCTGAAACATAATATTCAACAACCATACAAATCCCAAATACTTCTGTGAACTTCTTACTCAGCTGGAGAAGTGCTGAAGCGGCTGTCTTGCTACAAGGAACTTGCCACATTTCTGCTTTCTGCTGGCCAATTCTCTCTCAAGCGACACTCGATCAAGAGCTCACAATATAGCCCAGTAAACACTATTTGGCATGACTAGTGAAAGGCTGCAGGCTTTGCACTGCCCCAGCAGCACAGGAGTCTTTTGGGCTTGCTGGCCACAGCTGGACTCAGACTGGTTTACCAGATGTTGGTGGGAGCCGTGCCCATGGACTGCCCTGGTTTAGCTTTTCCCTGTGAGTCCCAGTTCAGCACCTGTCAAACAGTGGTCGGGAAGCAGAGCATGATAAACAGCAGCCCTTCGCAGCAATGACAACAACAAAAAAACCCAAAAGGAAACTGATGGAAAGACAGTGTGTTGTATTGGGAAGAAGGCCTAAAAGTGTCACAAGACCAAGAAAAAGGAGACTCCTACCTATAAGTGTCTCAGGATGACAACAATTTGTCAGAAACACCAACAGTTCTTACACCAAAGCCACCCAATTCTTTCCCCTATTCTTCCTAAGAAAGACTGAAACCATCAGTCTTGGGAACCATAGAGAAAATTGAAGGGTGAGCATCACACAAGACAAAGATATATAAATGTTCTTCTATAATGTGTTTAAGGGTATTTCTAAGAAGAAATGCTCTTTTGTGCATTAATTTGTACTTTAAGTAATAGTTCTGCCAAAGCTGTACTAGCAATAATTTCTGTTTTGATTGTATTATAAAGATTTTTAAACATAGTAAGTTCTTCTTTCCATGTAATAGTTCCTTCTTTCCTATGGATCAGATATGTCACATAAGAGAAGACAGTAGTTAATATGCCTTTGGATTTAGAAGTAATATTTATAGTGCTTTGTTTATTACACTTGAAGAGGAAGTAAGGCAACAAAAGCAGATATGAAATATATTTAAGGCATTATGCTAATGATTGTCCTGTGGGATAAGAGCTAAAAATCTGAAGAATTGCTATCTTTACTATAAAATTTTAAAACTATCACTAAATATGTGAGAACCAGATCTTTGAAATCAGAATAAACTTGACTCCATGAACTGGCATGTATCTTACACTTGAAAAATAAGAGTGGCATGTATCACTATAAAAAGGACCTCTCTCATACAAACCATTCTTCTCTTTGCCTTGACTCAGGGGTTGTTTTTGATAAAAACAAGGCATTGATGGAGAGAAGGAATTAACTCACTTTTGTCATTTATATTCACAAAAACTCTAAGGTGGTATCTAAGCATCACATGGACACAACAGAAACTTCACCTTGGTAAAGTGGTTAACTGTGTCATCCTTCTGTCTGACAGATACCATTCCTCACCTTGTTTTGCCTTGCCTCACCTTACTGGGCTTTGCCCTGCAGATCAGGAGGTTTTGAAAGGAAGGAGTGGATAGGGAGAACAGTGACTCTGCATGAAGAGTCTCTTTTTACTATGGAGTAAAATAGATATAGTGCAGTTCACCACCCAGTAGCAACCTCATTATTGTTTTTCATTTTTACATATCACTATATTTTCTTTCTCCACCAACTCATGCCAAAGATATTACTATCCTCTTTTTTGACCTCAAATTTTCTCCTTGGTCCACCTCACCTCTTTCATTGTGACCTATTCAAACCACAGCACCTAGCATCCTTCTTCCTCCTTACATTTTGTTCACCTGGGGAGACAGAGTTCATCTGCAAAGTACAAAATAATGTAATGTCTCAATCAAAAATGCTTCTGTTTCCTTGGAAAAATTATGTTTTTTATTGTTGTTGTGATGGTGTAGTTTTTTGGATGTTAGAGGTTGTTTTATTGTTGTTGGTGTTCCTTTTCCCCCAGATTTGATGTCATTTGGCACAATAGGTGGATGAAGACAAATGGGGATGGAAATTGTGTTGGTTGAAAAATGGATTTTTTAAGGAGCTGAAACAACTTGAAAAATTGATTTGATGCAACATTACTCTGAAATAAACAGGAAATAAGCTAAGCTCACAGACCTAAGACATGGCATTACTTGCCACTTTCTTCCCTTGGCAGCATAGCTCAAATATTTGAAGACATGTAATTCACTTTTAAGAGTGTTCTGCGCTACTCTGAGAAAGCTTGTTTTCAATCTTTTTTGTTCCTATTTCTAAAAAGAATTCTGAAATTGCTTACTGGATTGGGAGGAAGGATATAAATATCCTACACACTAGGTAAATGCTTGAACTTTTAGTCCCTGGCTATATTAATTTTTCCAGTATGAACAGACTTAAAGAGATTTATCAGAGAAGACAAAGTAACCCACAGCAATATTATTTAAAGCCTTGAAGTTAGTTTTACTAGGAAATAGAAAATGGAGGTTCAGGTGCCTGAAAATAGCAAGAAACCAAATGTCTATCTTCCTTATTCTACATGAGTACTGTACTCATGCAATTATTGGCTAAATTAAATGTCTGGATATACAGGATTGATTCTAAATGGAGAGCTTAATCCAAGTCTCATCTTGCTATTTTGTTCTTTTCTCTCAAGGTGTTTGAAAGTGAAAACAATCTTCCTTTGTTGTCGAGTAAAAATTGCAGTCATCCAAAGCACCTATTCTCTTCCATTACACCAATGAAAAATTAAAACAAAATTTTTCACAGGGAAAGAAAAAACAAGACATAAATATAATAGAGAACCTGCAAAGTACTACCAACACAGGAAGCGTTTTGCAATTTATTTGCTCTTATTTTTATGTGGAGTAGCTACATGAAATGCTAACTATTTGAAAAACAAGTTTTATGTGTCAGAAGTTGTCTCAAGCAATTACAACTGACAATGGATGGACTGCAATCATGTTGACAGGTGGGATATCAGAGAACTAACCAGGATGCTATACTAAATAGCCTGGCATCTCATCCTATTTCTACCTGAAATTTAGGCATCAAGGCCATCTTCATCCCTGGTGTGAATTTTCACCCAGGCTGAAAATATTAGCATGCAAGGAAAGATTGAATGGCCAAGTCGTGCTACCTTCTTAATCTCAGAGAAAATAATGGATGACAGAAATGCCTCTGAAGATGTTATATTTCAAGCATTTATGCTGTGATGCATCATATGATTTTCTGTGATGGTCAGTCTGAAATGTTTGCTGGAAGCTATGCAGAAGTCCCTAATATATTGTCTCCTGCTGCACTCAGTAGGAGTTTCTTGGTGTTTGGTGCCACTTTAAACATAGGGAGTTGATACCTTCAATCACCTAAAACAAAGTTTGAGAAACTACACTATGTTAGTACTGATGTAGAAAAGTTTATGAAAGAAGTTTTCTGTCTCCTGATCTGGCTGCATTTTATGTCATCAAAACAAAATAATGTTTTGTTTTCATTCCGAGTACAACCTGATCTAGTGAAGATGTCCCTGCTCATTGCAGGGGTGTTGGACCAGAGTACCTTAAAAGTTCTTCCAACCCAAACGATTATATTATTCTATTTTGTATAATGATAGTAGATTGCAACAGCCAAAAACCATTTTTAAAGTTAAATTACTAGCTATGGAAAAAAAAAAAAAAAAAAAAAAAAGAAGAGGTGAAGCACAAGAATAATTTTATTAGGCTAAGGGGAGCAAGCAGACATATCTGTTTATTAGTATATTTTTCTGCACAAATGTGAAAAAACCCTTTCAGTGAGAAAAGAAGAAATCTTTAACTCTTTGAATTGTTCTGGGGCAACTTGTGTGAACTAGAACACGTGAAAAATGTCAGCAAAGTGAGTTGAAAAGATGTGAAAAGTGAAGGGTTTAACTGTTGTCTGGAATCATAGCTATTCAAGTTTGTGCTGCTATTCAAGTGATTCTTACCTGGTTATCCATTAATACTTTAATAAATACACTATCTGTTACTCGTGCCCTAGCAGCAATTTCCCTCTATCATATATTTCATACCTCTTCTTTAAATCTTCATGTTCATTTATATTTTTCTTATTTTTGGCAAAGGCACAAGTATTCATGCAGTTTGTTGACTATCTTTCTCATAATCTGTCACTCTAATACACCTAGGAAAAGAAGAAAAGAAAAAGTTAATGGAAACATCACTTCACTTGCCAGCAAATTGGAGTAAGAAAATTTAAAAAAAGAAATATTTCAATTTGTTCAAAATCTCATAGTAATTTTAATTTCCATTGTTTACAAAGGAAAAAGAGTCTAGAGACATAACTCAAAAGTTGAAACAGTGGACCATTAAGGAATATGAAGTTGGAAGTAAATGTAAGTAGTTCATTTTGACAACGATTGATATTTGACTGGGAGAAATATGTCTGATCCAGGAAAATGATTTCTAGACTAAACTAGAGGAAATAGGCACTATTTTAAGAATTTATTCAGAAATGAGATGCACAGATGAAAAAAGAAATTTTTATCATATTAAACCTGGAAAAAATATAAAGGTATGTATTTTTGCCAGTCAGAACAAAAGAAAAGTTGCAATATAGGAACCAAAGCTCACACTACTTTCTCTCAATCAAAGTATAAGTGCCTTTAAGTACCTT
>VWZN01007041.1:0-22471 GCA_013396955.1 Regulus satrapa
CCATGTCTGAGTGCCCATGATACGTATAAAGAAACAGCAAAGCATTTCCAGGGAGAGGCTGAACTCCAGACTGCACAGGCCAGCCTGCTCCAGTCCCGAGTTCCATGACCTTACACAGCTGCTGTGGTACGGACGAGTGCAAATCATTACAGCTTAACAGAGCTCTAACAGAAGGAGCTGCTCTCTACTTTGCTCCTTGCACCTCTGGAGAGAGCCAGCTGACACCCGATAGAATGGTAATCAATACATACCTGACACAAGCAATGTACATAAATTATAGATGAAGTATCATTTAAATACATTCAAACTGCACAGTTAGCCCTTCAGATGCACTTGAAATGCAGATCTTGTTATATGAAAATTGCTTTGTGATACATAATTGTGTACAAGGAACCTTCTTTCAACAGAGGCAGGTCACGTTACGGACTCTGGGATGAGCAAAAGACCAGCTGCTTCAGAGACATAATAGCAACAGAGTAAGAACACTGCCAGGTATTTCCTGCAGTTCCAGCCCCTTTACATTAACTGTAATTTACCTTAAGGTATTGATTGCCTTCACCAAAGTGTTCCTTGCTTAGTGATTCTATCCCATTCATTGCCTGCTTCTATTTCTATGTTTCTGCTCTTTTGATCACTTGCATCGTGCTGAAGGTATGACTAAGAACATTATTCATCTGTTGTCCATCCATTTGTTCAAGGACCTGATCTAAATAAAGGCACACACCATTTTCATCCTATTTATACCACATATGCACCAGGATTATTCCTCCCAGAGCAGTTCCTCAGCCACATCTCTCATCTTCAGCAGCACTATCCTGATTTACACTAGTTAAGCATCCAGTCTGTGAACTCAATATAAGCTGAAGAGAAAAATCAAGGCCCCAGGAGATTTGTTCTTCCTGAGATGCCAGTGAGAAATGAACTGAAGCAGTCCATTTGTTACACTCCAACTTTATTTTTCATCTTTATTCACCTCTGTCACACATTTTTCCTTCACTCATCACTTGTTTCTTTTCTCTTTTTTAGATGCCCATTTTGGAACACAAGAAAGAACAATCCAGTTTGATTCAAAGGTATTCCCCCTCAGATAAACAAGGAGTGGACGCTCAAAACACAAAAATAGGAAATGATACAAGTTCATTTTGCAACATGTACCAAGGAGTAAGTTATTACTCCAGAGACAATTAAAGCCAAATCCCAATAGCTGCTATTTCAAACACAGATTAGTTTCTTTTTATTTTGTCATATGCAACGTGTGAGCAACTTTACATGGTAACTAGTGAGCTATAAAACTGATTAGTATTAATTTGACACTAATTAAAAGTGTTAGGTAGCTGAGGGAAACACAGAAAGTTTCTCACATCTTTAAACTTATCTGAAATATCTTTCCTTCTATTCCATGTATATAATATAGCCAGCTTGCACAAAGAAACTGCAGAAAGAGGCTGTTGCAGGAGCAATCCAGCACACTAAGGAGAGAAAACTCACAAGAGTGACTGATACAGAAAGTTTTGCACCAGCAAACACATTTTATCACTGAGATCACACCTAGACTTTCTCATAAAGTTCATCCTTTTCTTGAGGAATACAATTTAATAGCCTGCTCCTAACACAGCTCTTGCAGTCAAAATTACTTTATTCATACTTTAGTACCCCCCAGCTTTTAATATCTATTCAGCCATATGGAAGAGTGAAATATCCCATTAAAATATCACCGTAAAAATCTTGTCTAGTTTGAATTTAAGCTAAGAAAAACTGCTCTGCTCACAACAGTGTAGCAATGAGAGCCCATGAGAACAAGACTCAATTGGTTCCAAGAGTTTTACCCTACACAAAATGGCAAAAAGCAGCTAGAAATGTGCTCAACCTTCTCAGCCCTGAGCATTCCTGTAGCACAGAGGAAATCCTTGGCTGGCATAAAGCTCCTCCTACAGCCTAAATATGTGTTAGCTTGAGAGATACCTGGAGTTCATTTTCTGCAGCTGCCAAGAACATCAGTGCAAGGGTAGAATTAGTGCAAGAAAATGGGCTCTTAAACTGGTTACAGAGTGTGTAGCCTGCCTAGAGTTCTGTGCTGCCACATAGCTGTAATTGAGATTTCAGATAAATTAATATACACTGCAGCCACCACAGTCACACGTATACAAATTGGATCCTTTTGATCCCAAGTACACACAAATGCATCAAATTAGGAGCTGTTTAATCGTTCAGAAGTCAATCTAGACTAGCACATGGCATAAGCCCTTTCCAGTTCAGATGCGGTCCTGTCAAGAATCACTCATCACACAACAGCAGAGGATGAGGTCTAAATAAAATAACATGAGGTCTTCCAGCCCAGCATGTCCTTACTGCCTTCATCCTTCCCAGAGGGAACAGGGGAGCATCTGTTCTAGCCAAGGACAGTCCACAAAATGCCCTTTTCACTCCCAACTGCCTTGGGGGTGGTGTGGCAGCCCCTTCTGTCAGCTACGTTGGCCACAGGAACTATTCACATTTCCCCATTCTGCAGCCCTACCCTTCAATTCCCCTCCGAGAGGGCAGGAATGGAGACTAACAGACGGGAAAACCGTTCCTGGGATTATTTACAGAATTACTATATAATGTGCATTTTTAGAAGGAGGTTAAATGCACCTGTGGGTGCATTTCCTTTGTGCAGGATGAGAAACCAGCTACATAAGAAACTCCTGGAGCAGGGAAAGCAGAAAGCATTAATAAAGCACACTGAAGTTCACTCGAATTGAGGTGATGGGTTTGCACTGCCAGCTGGCAGTCAGAGAGTCTGGCAATGTCAGAGGTCTTCGTGTCTCCTGATAACAGAGACAGCAAAGGCTACATGTAACCTCTCTGGAGCAATATTTGATGTGACTGGTGGACATTTGGCTAAATGCTTATTATGCCTTTTTAACCAAGACTTCAAAATGCAAATGCCAGGTACTGTATCTCACAGCAAATCAAGCTGGAAATTTTATCTCTCCATGTATTAAACAGTCAAAATACAGAAAAAAATTCTAGATCAGGCTACAGTGCAGATTTTTATGTACAGATGAAGCATGCAAAACATGAAAACACATGCAGATGCTAACTAGAACAAAACTGCCAGAGTTTAATTGGTTGGCAGTCAGCATGACTCTAGGCAGAAATAGCTGCAGATTGTTCTATATTGTGCAAGAAATGAAAGCAGCAAAACCAAATATGTAAAAGCAGATTTACAAAATGAAAGCACAGCAACATTTCTAGCCACAACTGTAAATCTGGATACAGTAATTTATTAGTAACAATAAATAAATTAACTGAATGACAAGAATTTTAATACCAGTAATGAAAAAATACTGGAAATTCAGAGGAAAGCATGAATTGCCAAACAACAAAGAACAAGAAAACCTTACCCTGACCTCAGTATTCTTCCCTCACATAGCACACTAGGGTGAGAGAGTGACAATGCAGTCATACCTTTACACACAACTTCCTGCCATGCATGCCAACATTTGCAGTGCAGCCAGGATTTTATTCTAGGTTTCGTGGAGCTGTGTGTAAGGAAAGAGAGAGATTGTGAGATCAAATGATGAGCTCAACAAGCCCTGGCATGAGCTCCTGGGCTTAAATAAAAGCTCGGAGGTCAGTGAAGAAAAGAAGAGAAGGAGTTCAGAGAGGCAGGGCTATCCATCTTCTTCAAGTATCAAGGCATTCAGGCCACTTCTGCTTCCTGGCAAAGCCTATCACATATTTAAGGAAGCACTATGGATGCTCAAAAGTACATTTCCCCTTTACTTCCTTCCTTTGCTCTGGTTTTCCCTCAAATGATTGCTATTTCACTCTTTTCATCTTCTGTTTTACTTTCCCTTTAAATTTGCAGTAGTGCAGACTGGTTCTAAAGGAACTGCCTTGCCAGAAAGCATTGAGGCCAAGCTTGACTTGGCATGAGTCTATCCTCTTATCAAGAGGGTTGAATAAAATCAGAAAAAGTACTCATCGCATAGAGAATCACTGGTAAAACCAGTTTTAAGTCAGTCAAAACTACTCATGGGTAGAGCAAATATTTTTGGCCAATGAAAGAAACACATTCTGCATGGACTAAGAATGAAAATACTACATCAAATATTTAAATTGATCTGGTATTTTAAACAAGATTCCAAAGTTTAATTAAATAAAATAAAATGTTGTTGTTGACTAAATTAATACTAAATCTTGTGCACTAACAAAAGCCTCCACTTCCCACAAGAAAGTCACCATTGGAATAAAGAACACAGAACCCAAAAACTTATACAACTTCTTTTATCAATCATATTAGCTGCCCACACACTGAGGATGATGTTGTCATTAGAATTCAGTCAGCTGTTTCATTACATAAAATAATGAAGCTTTTTTTCTGAAATAAGTTGGCAAATGCTAGCAATAATTCAAAGAGAAAGAGATTTTGCTACTGTACACATTCTCCAGTTGAACTTTAGATATTGCTGGTCTGGTGCTACACAAAAATAAACTCTAATGTTTCCCTACCTTTTCCTCATCTTATTACAAGTTTCATTTTCCTATCATTTCTACCTAAACAGTGTTTCTTTGAGACTAGTAAGTAATATCTCCTACAATTACACCTCAATAGAATCTACATGGACATTTTGCTTTAATTTTTTAAGATCATGGTCTGGCAAAGACAATCTTCAAGTGAAAATAAATGCAGCCCATCCCCTACTTATACCTACACTTACTCTGAGCATTGCTCCCATTTGCCAAAGGGTGTCACAGCAGCTTTCCTGCACAAATAGTTACAACAGTAATCCATGGATCACAAGACAATATAAAGAGGTCTTGAGCATAACCAGCTGTGCTCAGTAGGACCTTCTGAAAATCAAGATTATTGTTGAAGTGTTGCACTATAGTTTTCTCCCAGTTTGGGGGTGTGTGTGTAGCAAATTCTTACTCACTAGGGAAATTACTACCCAGGAAAATATTTCTGAAGCACTGAGAAGCATGATATATTAGCTCTAGTCTAGGAATATATCTTGAAATGAGTCTCAAATAATGGCATGTCACTAGAAGCAGGCACCAGACTGTTTTGCTTTATCAAGAACACCGAACTAAAGCATGACCAAGGAGGCCCGAGAAACATTACTGACGAAAATGGGTTTTTGTCTGAGTTTCAATCGGACTTATGATCTTGGGAGGCAAATGAGGTTTTTTTTAAAGGATTACAGTTTAGGACTGGGCTCCTAAATTCTTTTATGTATCCAGATTTTTATCTTATTTTGCTCAATCCCAGCCCAAATATGATTTTAGGAAAATTTTCTATGTCCTTCAACAGAGATCCAATACCTACTCAGTGCTACTAAACTCAGTATCTGCCAAAGCAGACTATATCCCTGCAAAGGCCTAGAATTACCTAAACAGTTGTTACATGCAAATTTCCTGTAGAAGGGAGACAGTAGGATGGATATATTGCCATTTTGTATGAACAGGTAGGTTCATCTTACATAAACAAGAGCCTTAGTGCAGAGCTACAGTTCCCCCAGACTCAAAAAGCAGAATATCTGCCATATTCATAAATCCCAGATAGCCCATGAATCCCAAGAGCTACTCTGAAATGAGTTTCCACCTTCACAGGAACTACATTATTCAAAGGACCTTGCACTTCTAATTTGTCATTGTAATGTGTTCTTCAATACCTTGCACTGACATTGTGTAATTTGACAGCGTTACATGAATTGCTCTCGGAGGAGAAGTTATCCAGCAATATTCCCAGTGCCGTTAGTTTCACTGCTGAACATGGCCACTTTCGCAAGGAGGACAGAGCATGCAGTTATTGCAGAATAATTATTTCCATATTGGTTAATTTTGTTAGAGAGAGTAAAAGTGGCCTCACTGAAGCTTAAATAGCCTCCATCAGCCCCTGTCTCTCTCTGAGTCTCTTAAAACAAAGCTGAAACTGCTGAGACAGCAGTGATCAAAATTTATCATGTTCTGCAACAGAATGTTCTATTGCTGAAAAGTCTTTGGTGATGACACCTATTTCTCATAAAATAGCACCTAAAATGCTTCATACAGTTGCTCCACAGACTAAGACAAACCCTTTAAACCACACACTGCCAACGAATCAGCAAGCACCAGTAAAAGCACATGGCTGAAGTGCTTCCCTGAAGAAGCATGAGCAAGCAGCATGGAAAAGAACAGATCTGAGGCCACTCAAGGAAGCAGTGATGACAAAACATATACACGAAGTCTGCCACACCCAGGGCCTCACTCTTCATCTGGAACATGCTACTCATCCACACTTCTCTCCCAATAACACATTAACACAGCTCGGGGTTTTGGTCGTTTGGGGTTTTTACAGCTGTTATCCATAGATTACTGTGATGATGACTTGACAAACCGTGTTGCCACATATGTGTCCCTTAATGCATATTTTAATATAGTTTAATTAAGAATTAAGAAACAGCTATCACTGCAATCAGTGAGAAGTACAACTCATTAGACCAGACTATTATGGATGTGGAAAAAACCCTTACAAAACAGGCATGTAGCTATTCAATAATGTTTTTTAAAAATACCAAAACTATTATGATATAAAAAATTACTGCTAACAAATTCAGCAGAATGATATATTGACGTCTCAAAATATTAACAGAACAAATAAGTATCTCTTCTAAGCAAAGTGTTAGGACTTATCATTAAACTAGAGGTTGCAAAACTACATCTCAGTTCTCCATAATACAGGAATACTTCTCCCTCTGCTGGAAAATCCACCCTATTACACACCCCAAAACTATAAAGATGAAGTATTATTATAACATACTTCTGACTCCTCCTGCTGGGAGAGGTAAAGACTTTAATATAATCACAGTGTTCTTATAATGAATGCTGCATTGCCTCAATTTATTTATTTGGGTAAATGTTTCATTTTTGTGAGTTACTTGCAATCTGAAGTCCAGTAATTGTCTCTACTCAGACTCTTATTTGATGACAAATTTTTAAATTATCATGCCTAAATTTTCATAGTTAAATTGTCTTCTTCCAGACAGATTTTTTTTTTTTTCAGAAAGAAGGGAAGGAATGCTGTATTTCAGCAAAATTCTATAAGCCCATATTTTTACTCATAGTGGTGAAAAAAATGACTCGGCATGCAATTACTTTCTAAGAACTTTCACACACAGACACATACTAGAACAACTCATAATTTTAGGTTCTATAGATGCTGAAACTAATGCTTATGTGCCAGCTGATGTTTGGAGCAAGTAAAAAGTGCAGCAAGTAGTGAAATTAATTTGGAGAAAGCTGTTTACTAGATGAAGGATGAATTAATTGTTCTGTGGAAATAATTCACAACTAGCATAACCCATGTCACTATTTAACAATGCAAAGGGGCTTCCCTACCTCATCAAAGCACAGTGGTTCTGGGTAAGCACATGTAAGCAAACCCCTTCACAGGGGAAATGCATATGCACACAAGAATTTTTTAAGACACACCAATGCTGCTGGAAGTGTCTGCTGCCAAAATCCAGATATTGATGAAATTGAGTTGGATACACATCCAGACTTCCAACCATTCCAATGCTTCTGAAACACAATCACAAAATGTCACCAACTTATCACAAGAACAATCAGAGAAGCAAAAAACAACACATCAAAAAGCAATTCCTTAAATGAGCACTTATTTTGTTTAATAGCTACATAACACACTGGAGGATGACAGTCTTCAACTTAGTTATCTAATGCATCATGATTGAGCTCATTTTCTGAAAAGAACACACTTCAACAAGTTTCACAAAAGAGTAGCCTACTAGCAAGTCAACAGGATGATAAACGGAAGAGTAGTTCCCCATGAAATTCTGAGAACTGGTTTCAATTAGCAAGGCCTGATTCAGACACCCTCCTGTGTTATGTCTCTTGTGTTAAAAAAAAAAAAAAAAAAAAAAAAAAAAAAAAAAACCAACAACAAAAAAAAAAAAAAAAAAAAAAAAAACAAAAAAANCCAACCAAACAACAAACAAACAAACAAAAAAAGACTATGAGAAAATAATTATTATTACAGGTCTCCAATCCTTTAAATCCTTCAGCTAGCAGCCATGGGTCACTGTTATGCAGTGAGATAAAGCCCACCTTCTACCAGGTCAATTGCTGAGAGGTTAAAAGGGCAGGAGGACCTCAGCCCTAAGAGACAAACATTTCCTAATATTTTCATTTTTCTCTAGTCTCAATATTTTATGTTGTTCAACAAAAGCCAAAAAAGTCAGAAAAATTCTATCTGGATCAACACAAGTCTTATGACAATCCCAAGTCTCTGGTTCAGGGATAAACCTGAAAACCATTTATAAGACAAAACTGTCCTACTCAGGGGGCCCAAATCTCTCAGTCTAGCGAGCAGTTCTGCAGACTGGCAAACAAGCTCCACTAGAACAAACATAGGCAACACTGGAAAAGTCCCTGAGAACATCCAAGAATATTGGCATCGTTGCAATTAGTACTTTTCCAGCCCAGGCAATGGCTCTTAAGCACAAGTTTCAAACTGATGAATTTGGGATGTATGATAGACTGGAAAAGGGACACAAAAACCAATGAAAAAGTATTCACAGACTCATTCAACTCAGAAGCAAGGTAAGGGAACTTAAAAATAAATGGAGGAGATCTGAGAACTGAGATATTAACAGAAACATGCAAACCAGAGAGGAATAGGAAGCAAATTCCCCTGTAAGTTTCACACACAGCTGCACAGTGTTAACAACAGACACCTCTGGACAGAGGATACTTCTGCAGATCTGCTTCAGAGAAAGTCCCAGCTCTGAAATGCAGCAGTTTGGGGGTTAGAATTTTACAGATTTCATGTAAAGAATGTAAGAAAATACACTATTTTCTGCCACTTAATAATGTGATCACAAAAGATGTTTGCATAGCTCCTCTTCAAGGCAGCCTCCTTTTTTCTAAATCATGTCAGATTTGCTCAAAAATATTAGACCAGCAATCAAAACCCATTAAGCTTTGGGAAAAGTGCCACTTGTCTTTGACCAAAACGTGAATAGATCCAAAACCAAAAAGGGTACTTAAAACAGTATCTGGAAAACAGGACAGGTCTACACACAAAGTCTGTCAGCTACACTGACCTAAGTTTTCATATGAAAAAACCAAAACCCAATAAGCTACTTCTTGAAATGAACTACACGGATTTCTTTATGATTCCTCAGCTTGTTCCCCCATATTGCTCCCAAGCTTTGTCACTTTTAAAAGTAAATGAGTTTTCTTTTAAAGCAATCTTTTTCAGATTGCATAAACAGAGCAGATGTCCACCCCAGTAATCTCAGCATTTCCTGTAGACATCCCTTTTTAAAGGGTTTTACGTTGAAGTACAGCGATTCTTTTTTGGAGAAAATAGCCATCAGTTAATAGAAGTTTAATCCATTTTGCAAACCTATATAAGCACTCTACTGCAAATATGATTCTTCTCAAGGGAATGTTATAGTGGCTGCCCTGCAATTCAAAGAAGTAATAATTCAAATGGGCATTTCAGTTACAGCTTTTGTGAAACAATATTTTGAGAGCTTTTAAAAATTTCTGGGTTGATGCCAAAAATTAGTATAAAAGAGTCCTATTAAATGACTAATCAATCTTTTTTATTTCAATAATCTTTGGTTCAGGGTCCAATATAAAAAAAGCTGCCGAGTTTTTTCCTAGTATCATTGAAAGACGTGATAGAATGTGCCATAAAAGTACATCACATTAATGGATTTTGTTCTAACAATAAGTACTTTTCAAGAGTTTCAGTAAATATTTTAAAATAAAATCCAAATATGAAAAATCATTTGCTGAAACTCTGTTACTTAATAGCAGAATACCTGTGAAAGTTACTTTAATTGTAAGTCACATCATTTTGGTTTCCATATTATATTTCAAATCTGTAAATATTTTTCTCCATAAAAGTACCTGTGTGCTCAGCTCCAACTCCTGGGCTGGGTAAATCTGGAACTACACACTTGTCTAAATCTCATATATTTTCTTTTCATAATGTGCACAGAAGAAATTCAGAACAAGCAGTAAGGCTTATTGTATAATTATTAGCTCCAGTAGGAGATTGTACATGCATGAATAGCCTTGGGTTTTTTTTGGGTTTTTTTTTTAATGACTACTTCACATCTAAATCTTGAGGTTGATTTTTGTTTTTAATTCACTACATATTTAGTTTGAAATGACTGCTGTATTCTATAAATGCCAATATTTCTTTTACATATACTTAAACCTTTAATTTTGTAAGCTAGGATGCTGATTCACTTTGAGAAATATGTATTAAATGTAAATTAATCCTTCCAAAATCTCTAGCAGTGACTGTTATATCATCAAACAGTTTCAGATACATTAGAAACTAGGGGTACTATTATTTACAATAAATAAATAATTTGCTACGTTTAAACCATTTTTCCTGAATTGTTCCTATTGAATATTATGGAGCCACTATTATTTGTGAATAATGAATGACTATTTTAATGACTATATATGAGCCTAAACATTGATCAAGAATTGTGTGCTTTTCATTCTTTTCCCTTTAATGTGGTGCAATTTTTATCTAACTTAACCCTTGACAGTATGATTTATTCTTCTGAGTTCAGAATAATAAGAAAAATAGTTTCAAATACAGGTAACCAATCCCTATTCCATGCACATGTGTGTTTCTTCTTCATACATAAGGACTGGAATCTGGTGTGTCTGAAGGCAGAAATAACAAATAGAAATGTCCTACACAAGGCCAAGGAGCTGTTTAGAATTCAAATTGAAAGGACTCTGTTGTATTGGTTCCAACCCAGCAGAATAACTCCACCCATTTGATTTACATACCACATTTCTTATATGCATAATTTTTTCAAGCATGGAGCTGAAATTTTTCAGACATTCTCTATACTGAAAAATTAAATATGACCAAAATTTAAAAAAAGCCAAACAAACAAACAAACAAAAAAAAACCCCAAAAAACCAAAAAGCCAAAAAAACCACCCCAAACCACTGCTTCCTCAGACATTTTCTTTATCTGTCTGCTAGTGCCAAGAAATGTAAACACTCCCCTACAGAAAGATACCACAGCTTGAAAACTGGATCCTCGGTAGCAACTTCATCATCTCTGCTGACTGGTGTCTGTGTCTGATTTGGACTCCAAAAAAAGTAACAACACTTAAAAATTATGTTCTGAGTGTTCATTAGTTAAGACTTAAAATATTGGTAGAGCCTAAAAAGTTACTGAAATAACCTACATGCTCTTTATAAAGTTATTCAGATGACACCACTCAGATGTGTTTCTATTTTAACATTGAAGATGCCTGCTCCTCCTCACAGTTGTTCCTCCTCACACTCATACTCCTGTATTTCTTACCATTGGCTTCTGTGAGTGTGGATTCAGTTGTCAAGTCTCCTAGCCACATTCCATTCTCCCAAATAGCTGAAACCAGCCAAGAATTTTCATCTGTCTCCCCAGCTGCATGTTCTTCATTCATGAGAAGAAGAAATTCCCTTGTCAGTTTATTTAATTTTTTCTTATCAGTCATGAATTCAGAAGAGAAAGGCTCTTACTTAGAGGCATTAAAATCCAGTTTAAACTTAGAAAGTGCACACACAATCAGCCAGAGTAAACATGTTATTACATTAATGGCAATAAATCTGTGCTGCCTGAACTGAGACCTGTGTTCCTGTCCTTGCTCTCTCAGCACAAACTCAGCCATTGGCTAAGGCAACAACTTTTAATCCCACAAAACTGGTGGGCCTGCACACATCCATACACACTTCTGGTAAAGTCAAGTGAACAACAGCAGGCAGATGTTCCATTTCTATTTCATAGAAAGATCTCCCTTGATAGATCTGGCAATCAGATGGAATTTGTACACAACCAGAACACTGACTGTCTTTTTAACACAGGAACATCACACTGAGTGACAAAGTCCTGTAGCTGTCACTGCAAAGCATCGTTGCTTCATCCTGCTGAGGTGCACAGCCATGCTGTTGCACTTGATCTTCCATTCCTTCATCTCTTGTCTTCAAGCCATCTCCCACGCAGCACACCTTTTTCACTAAAACTCCTGTTATGCATAGGAGTGTTCACATTTGTAAGCTCCAGGCTGATAGCCTAAGGCCGTGTCTGTGTGAAAGAGACTCCATCCCACGCAGACACCTGTCACACCCCCACAAGCGCAGCTGATACCTGCTTGATTTTACACGACAGCAAAACAAAACACATTGTGCAGCTATACCAAGAACTGCTAGAACACATAATAGGCCTGAGATGTTTGGAGCTGACTAACTGTGGCTGCCTATCAGCTTTCATAGCCTAACTAAAGACATGTTCTTTCAAAGTGAAAGAGGATTAAATAGCTCAGTCACCTTCAGAATATTCTTAATTCTGGTCTCCCTGAGAAGGCTGGATCCCAGTATTGATAATACATGAGGTATATTAGATATCACAAATAACTACAAGTTAAAATTTTAATTTTGTATTTCTAAATTTAGTTAGCAAGGATAGATGGTGTTGTTTTCCTCTATTCATATCTGTTTGTGTTGTTTGGAAAGCATGGGCTATGCTTACTGCTCTGTAAGTAACTTCGACTCTGACACCTTGTTTCCCAGCATAATTTTTCTTATTCCATGTTGACTGGCACTGTCAGAGCACTGCAATCTGCAAAGCAATCTCCATGCTCATTATTAAATAGCTCATGGTATTATTAATTTCTCTGGGAGACATGATAAATATATTCTCTACTTAAAGGTATGAATCTGAAAAAAACATGATATTTGAATATTTCAGCTCAAGTCTTGATAAAGCTAGACAGATATAAGAAAAATCAATCCCCCACTGGTCTCATTTCAATTTCATGGATTCTCCTCTACAATCATAAAGCAGAGTAGTAGCCTGTCTGAATGGAAATATTACTTGTTCTAAACTGATCAATATTATATAGAAATGGACAGTAAGAACTATACGGACTACGTGCTTGAGAGACAACTTTGAGATCTGAGTGGCCATCTAGTTTATGGTCAGAGAATTTTGCTGCCCATTCCAAGACTGAAACGTAGCAGGACTGGCTTCAGGAACTGGAAATTTTCCTTGTGAATAAGGCAAGAGTTGACACAAGAAGACAAATAATTTATTACCTATACTTTCAAAACACCTTGCAAACATTAATCAGTTGCTAAATGTATTTGCTAAACAACTAATCAAGTCCTAGCAAACCAATCAAGGGGGGGATTGAAAAAGGGAAATGAAAATAGACTAAAACAGCAAACAAGCTTTCTGCAAAGAGCTACCTAAAGTGTAGCAGAAGAGAAGAATATGTCATATATTAATACAGTGGATTATTTTAAAATAATGTCAGATAAACAGGGGAGGTAGCAAAGAGAAAAAGAAAGAAAGAAAGAAGAAGGGAAATGAGTGCATTCCTTTCTGCACAAAAATTTACTTTCTCCGTTGTTAATAAGTCCATGATAATATAAGAACAATTTCATTAGTGCAATTTGCACTAATGAAGTTGAAGTGTATTTTCCCCCTTCATTTAAGCTTACCTAAACTTTGGAGCCTGAAAAACAGGCAGCATATATAACAGAAAAATGCAGACTCAAACAGTTTTTCATGGGTTCCCTGATCTCCAGTTTTTATAAGATTTTATACGTTTATTCTAAATTTTTTAAAGTCTATTAGCCCATGACCAAATATAACCACTGGGTGTCACTAAAGCTCCATTAAAAACGCAGCGTGTTATTGCATTTCCCACGTATGTTCTGGTGGAATTACTGCCGCACGATTTGGCAGTCGCTGAGCCTTCATAAAATAGCCACATATTTAGGACCAGCATTAAATTTAAGCAGATGAATAAGTGGGAGTACAGCCACTCGGGAGGTCTGTGTTTTCCTGAGAATCAATACTATCTCTGCCTCAACTCTGACTGAATAGGATTCAATTTAGCAAGCGACAGAATCCTGCCACACAACAACAATACACTAAAGCAACTGTTTCTATGCAGTCATTCCGAGAACAGAACAACCTAATTACTTGGTGTCAAATAGAGCAACAAAGCCAATGTGCTCCTAGGGTAAAAATCAAGAGATCCTTTGTTATCATTTTTTATCAACTGATACTAAAATCCAGCACTGACAAGAACTATACATTGTGCTTTGTATGTCTGTGGGGTTGATCTGTAAGTGAAGTTTAGAGGTGAGGTTCTATAAACTAGTTCTTTTTTTTTTCTGCCAGCAAATTAACTTTCCACTAGCAAAGTTCTATTTTAGCCTGAATAAAGCAAATCAATTAAAAGTACTTCCTTTCATCAGGTTTAAGGAAGGGCTTTTTCAAGTGTCAGGTTGTCAACTTTTAATCACTTAACAAATGATAGATCACTTAGGACAAAAATCAACCTTTTAAAAGTGTTTTCACTGTAAGGAAAGGATCTTTTCTGCCAGAGTAGGACCATACTTAATGTTCAGTTTTCCAAGTGCAACATTAAATTGCTCCTTTGATTCTGTATTGGAAGGATCAGCTGTGAAAACACCACTTCAAATATAAAATTGAGATCAACTTTTATCACCGAAGTTTAAGCACTTTCTTTTCTCATTAGTAATTCTGATTTTAATTCTTTTTGATCTTTTCAGTCTGTAAAGAAAAGAGCTTCACCCATTCCCTTGATTCTTGAAAATTGATTATTATTTCAAACTAATCAATTTTTTACTTCTTTTTCACAATCAATCTAGAATATATTAAGTATTAAAAAAATGCTCATAGTAACACACATCAGTGTAGTTTTATGCCATCACCAGCAGCTCCATTTGTTCCATACAGCATTCCAAAGAAATCCACATGAAAGCTACATGGTGACTGACAGCAAACAGAACGTTTCTTTTCTTTTGCTCTCCTATTACGTGATTTCATTTTAACAGCAAATGGCTGACACGCAACACGACAGGCTCAGAGCAACACAAATGTAAAGTATGCATACATCAACCATTTAAGGATGCTGCTGCACCCCCATCACAGTGCCACGCCTCTGGAACATCCAGCACACGTCCTGCACTCCAAAAAACCTTGCAAGATGGCACCAACAGAAATATCTGGTCAAAATAAAGCACAGATAAGCTAACAAACTTATCCTGCAGTTTCATCCATACCTATGTTTCTCATTAGTTCTTCATGTTAGTTATGGTTTTTATCAAAAAAGAAGAGATACATATGTGTGTATAAAGAAAACAGAGATATATTTGAATGGCATTTCTATGAGATGGGAAATGATCCCAAAGTGATATAAGCAGATGGAGGCCAATCGATACAAAAAAGTGGTACCACTGCACATCAGCTTAAGTCCTAAGAATCTCTTCAGCACAGGTTCTTACTAAATACATTTCTCTTCATTAGTGTATGAAGTAAGAACTTCTGGGATCAGAAAAAAAGGCTTCATAACTGAAGGTTCTCTGGCATCATCCATTCCAAAAGAGTAAAACCCACATACTTCTGGAAAGCAAGGGAGCTAGGAGTCTGACTGGCACTAACAGAGAAAGCTGAAAATCTTGTCTCCCTATTGAGAATAATCAGTTCTTGACATAGGAAAGCCTATTCCTAAGCAGTGATTCTGACTATTTCAATTGCAAGACCCTTGTATATTCTATGGAGTTTGTGCTCTTTCACTTCTACGGATGGGAGGGGGGAGGGTTTGCAGCCATCTATGTCCCTTAGGTATTTCCTTTAACTTAAAAAAAGCTTACAAAATGTTTTAAAGGCTTCTGCTGTGTCTCTCTAGACATCCTGTGTAAGTCCTTCCTAAACATAACACATTACGTGAGGCTGCCCCTGAGGATGCTTAGTAATTTCTCCAAGGCAAATCCCAAAGCGTTCCTTGGGAAATTATTCTGATCTATTCCACAAGATTGTTACTGGCCAACTACTATCAAGGAGGGACAGATAAGAATTTTGGGATGCTAACTGAGAAACTGAAGAAGAAACATTTGAGAACAGAATAACTGAGAACTAAGCATACAAAAAGGATGGTTTGTGGGTTTTTTGGCTAGCACAGATTGTCACAATACCACCTTGCACATCTTGTCCCCTAAGAGTTACTAAAGGAAAAGAATCCAGCATTTTTCCAGCCTACACCCCTTCATTTTGATTCTTCCACTAGATATTCCATTCCTTCCTACTGCCTGTTCAAATACAGGGAGAAGATTTAATAAAAGTTAAATTTTTCTTCAATCAGTTACTATAATCACAAGATAAGTAAAAATTGTGTGAGTTTTTTTTTGTTTGTTTGTTTGGGCTGTTTGTTTTTTTAGGAGATGGGTTTTTGAAATAGAACATTTAAGGTCCGCTGAATTTTGAGATAGAAAAAAAAGTGAAAAGAATTTCAATTACACCTCACTGGGCAAAGTAGCCAGTCTGAAAAGCATCATGAGACATTTCTTATGTCCAGTCCCACATCTGGTGAGACCAGTGGTGGTTTCTAGCACTGACTGGACCAATGAGTCAGAAGCTCTTCAGTTGCCATGACAAGTATTTTACCAAATGAATCACAGAACTTACTCACAGCTAACACCATCTGGCAGAGCTCTGAAACTCTGGTGGTTGTACTACCCTGTGGATACAACCCTTGCTAAATACAGTAGCAAAGACTATTTCCCTTCCCTCTACATCTAGGCAGCAAGTGAAGAAATTTTCTGAGGCATGGAAAAACAACACTCCAAACATATCTGCATGTTTTTGCTGCCTTTTTGCAGTAAATGCACTGTCCTTGAAAATAAAATTTAAAAAAAAAATCAAAAACACCAAAACCCAACAAATTATTCACACTGTCTGCATTGGCTCGTCATTTTTTCTCCCACTCCCATCTGTTCAGTTTCACTCAGCTGGAAACAAGAGAAAAAGCCAGCAACATTCAGCCACTCTGTTCCTTGGGAGCTGGAGCCATCAAGAGATTAGAGTTTTAAAATGGACCCGTATTGTAGATATGTTTTTTTTAATGGATTGACAAATTATACATATATTGGAAATATGTCTTTTACCACCAAAAAAATTACAAATTGTATTGCCAGATGAACAGGACTGTAAAAGGACTGAAAAAAAGGCAAAATAACACCATAATTCCCTTAGGCCTTTGGGCTCTATAATGCAAAACATATAAAGCCATTAACATCTTTCATTAATTAAAAAAATATCAGCGTTCATTTTAGTCTCTGAGTTGGAAGTGGAAAGGATTCCTGGTGTTTTTCCAATATCAGCTCCCGGATTTTCTCAGTTACCCCCTTTTGGGGGTGGGAAGAAACTACATTTCAAACAGTAAAGGGTCTAGTATTCAAAATAAAAATAATTATTTCACATTTCTTGGAGTTTTTGATTTCCTATTCAATGTTGTTCTGGTCTATTTTTCAATAAAATGTTTTGATTTTTCTTCAGAACAGAGATTCTGCTCAACAGCCAGGTCTGTAAATTTATCTGGGTTCATTACATTAGTACAACTGCACAGATGGAAAATTTACACTGGTGCTAGAGGTATAAGCACCCAAGCATCAAATTAAGCTGTACAAACCATGATAAATAGACTACAAAGTAGATGATGCTTATCTACTGCATTTCTTGGGATAGCAACACCAAACAATCCAACCATTTGCTGGGCTGATCCAACTTTCCTAAGCATCTCTCCTTTTCAACATTGTATACATTTATTTAGTACCGAGACACAATGAAAATAATTAATCTTTGTGCTGGAACAGGGCCCGGCACAAGAAATAAACGGAAAGCACTTTGCTGCTTTTGAACTTGTGGGCACTGCTTTGACTCTCTGATACAAAGCAGGCCAAGTTCAAGGTTTACCTCCTCCACTGCATGCAGGAACAGTCGAGTTATACCAGGATGCTACCGCTAAAAAACTGTGGAACAAACAGGAGTTCATCCTGCATGTCTCCTGAAAAATGGAGCCCCAGAAAGAACAGCAGAAGGTAAGACTACCAACTACTGTCATCACCAGCCAAATACTGACAGATTCTTTAGCTAAGTGAAAGCTGATGACTCCATGAGTCATCAATGAGGCGCAAAGGAGTGTTGGGATAGCGAAAATCAGAAAACATTTGAATATCAGAGTATAATTTCCACAGATATCATATGCTGTGCATGAGATCTTTTAACACAGCTCAGTAGCCCAGCACAGCTGGTGCCCAAACAGCTCTTTGCAATAGTTTCTGACACTAAGTAGTCTGGGGTCCTCTACAAACAGGCCACCCCCCAGACTTACTTGGGCTGCACAGCCAGTGCTCAAAATACAAATATTTCTAATCGTTTATTTGGCCAAGAATAATGGCAAACGCCCACCAGTAACAAACATGGCAGTAATTGTAATTATTCTATTTCATCTGCTAAGCACTAAAAATAAAAATATAGACTGTCTGACAACAATGACTACAAGGTTATTCTGAAATGATCCCTTGTGGTTACTTCATCAGTAAGATAGAAAAAATGCTCTACATTCCACATAACAAACTGCTTGTCCTGCTGCCTTAATTACTGCAATTATGTATTTGCTGGACTTGAGGAAAAAAAAAAAAATCAATGTTGATGAGATGGCAAAAAAAGTATTATTTACTTAGCTGAGACTCCTTTACCTAAATTTACAATATCCATGGAATTTTGAAGTATTGTGAATAAAGACCTGAATTCAGAGATAATGAACATCCAGAGAAAAAACAAAAGCAAGTTTTTACACGAGTTTTAACATCAGCAAAATGATACAATTTTCTGCTTCTCTTAATGTAGCAAACCCTTGTGAACAGATGGTAGCAGATCTGTGTGGTGCAGTGGGCAGCATTTCCATATCACGCTGCTGGCAAATATCACCACCATTTAACTCATTTATTCCTGTGCACACCCTCACAACACATGGACACATTGCTACCTGTCAGAGGTGCTCACACCTACCCCTCGAGAGAAATTAGTGCTCAGGTCTGGCTTCTCCCTGTATTGTACCTGTATCACTCCTTCAATGACTACAAAATTAACATTGCCCTCCGCTTTTCAGGCAAATTCAGCCTTTCCAGTTTAGACAAAAATCCTGAAGTCAAATAAACAGCTGGTCGGTGTCTTAGGCTGGTAAAATGCAAGGAGGCCCTCTGTGAGATGAGGTGTTACACGAGGAGCACAGTGAATAAAGCCTGTCCCTGGCCGCCCCCTCCTCAGTCCCCTTCTTACTGTTCTGCCACGGCCCTTGTGACATCGACCTTCTCTTAAGCAGCATCACTTCCCCTAACTGAAGGTACTGACACACATTTCTCTCCTGTGCCAGACTCCCACCACAGCTTTTCCAACAGCAGGTGCCTAATTGAAGTCTCTTCTCTATGCTGTCCAGAATTCCCACAATATGTACAAGGGACTTCAGTACTTGTGTAAACTGAGTATTCAGGAATTCAGGGGTTTAGGGAGATGGAGAAGGGAAAAAGGAAGCAGATGGAAAGGTAGGACATGAACTAGGGAAGCAGAACAAAGTTTCAAGAAAATATATACAAATTAAAGAAAACCTGCAATCTTCCCAGCAATCAATTCATTGCCAAAATTATTTGCTTCTTCAGGCCCAGATTTCACCCTTTATCTTGCCCTAAGGTATATGACTGGATGCCAGAGTGCACTTTCAGTATATTAACATCATTAACCGTGGCCAGCATTGCATTCATTTCTCATATCCTGCATGCAGTTGTAGGAGAAAAGGACATCTTTTACAAACATACATCTTTATTACCATCTCAGCATTGTCTGCAAGATCAGAACACACAGTTCACATCTCAAAATAACCCTAGAGATACTCAGTACTATATAATATAGGCGTCAAGCAAATTTCACTTGTCCATGTACTGCAGCACCCTGCAGATCAGTTTGAAGACCGGAGAAAATCCCCATCTTCCTCACCAATGTGTTAACACAGGAACCAGCAATCCTCAACTGTCTCTGTATTGAGAAGCTCCAGTTAGAAAACTCTACAGACCTCTCTCATTCCCTGGAGAGAGGGTAAAAAGAACTGACCTGTTGCACATATAATCCCCTTCGGAAAATATTTATTGTCAACAGTTACTTGCTTTTCAGTATTTATTACAAGTAATACAAATCCCAATTAATGCAGTCACCAGTTTGAAACCATGGAAGTCCATCGAGCTTCGCATATCACCTGCCAAACTTGCTGCTACCTCTTAGAAACCTTCCATGATTATCTATTTTAGCAATTGGGTACATAGGTTGCACTTTGTTCTCAAGACACCCTCCGTAGGTGCCACTTTCAGAATACTGCATATACCTGAAATGTTAATGCCCTTTATGTATTATTGCAAGAAACTTTCAAAGGCTTTTCTCTGGACACAAATTATGAGCAGGTGCTAAACCAAGATCTGTAAGGCAGCCAAATTGAAGTGGGGGGTGTATGGAATTTTAAACGGTTTTTTATTTTAATTTTTCATTTTCCAGAAAATTTTGTATTTTCAAATTTTCTCTGATTGGGAGGCAGAGGATGTGGAAGAGAATATCAGACTTTCATACAGCCCCAGTTATTATTAACTGTGTGGTCTGTTTTATATCCTCAGTTTTTTAAAAGTCAATTAGACATAAGAAACTCCCTCAACATCTCAAAATAAATTTCCACACTAAGCAGAGTCAAGGAGATGCCTCAGAGTTATGATAGTGAGATGGAATATTGAGAACCACCTCACTTAAAGTGATTCATAGCTGTCCTGACAGACTGCCTGGAAATGCACAAAGCAAATAAAATATTTGTGGTCTCCAAACTACCCACAGCAAACACATTCATACTGTCCAAGCCACAGCCCTCAGAGATAAATTGCACTATTGAGCTCAGCACAAGAAAATGCCATTGGGTTAATTAGCAGTGGTTCAGCTTGAATGGTTATGCAAGAGACAGGAGTACTTAAGAGTTAATGATTGGAGCCTCAAAAAACCAAACTAAACCCCAGCAACTGGCACACAGTGCTTCAGCTACACCTGTGACATACTGCACAGGGCACAAATTAAGTCTTATTTTGCACATTTCTTTTCATAATGCATTCCCTGCACAGACAAGAAAACCGTGAGATGGAGGCACTTCAGAAGACCTAGCTAAGGACTTTACATGAGGTGATGCTTTCTAAAGCCTCTGCTGAGCATCTAAAGAACAAAACAAACAAACAGTGCGGATACTCCTTCCACTCTTCCTCTTCACCAAATGCCTTGAGACTAAAAGACAGCGTTTGTTTGGTTTAAATATTGCAAATGGAAGAATATATTAAGAGGTTCACAGTACTTCCAGCAGCTAAACGCACACGGCTGCACACGTTATTTGCATCGGCAATTCAACGGAAGCAAAACTGACAGCTATAATGTTACAAGCTTGGTTGGTTTTACTTCCAACTTAAATACCCATACTACAATCTTTGGAAGCATGGATAATATTACAACAGCCTTAAGGTAGTTAAGGTCTGACCAAAAGCAAGTGAGTACTGAAAATGTTGGATTAGGATACATTCACGTACCTGGAGAAAATGCTAGCAAAATGCCCACAGCATGGAACATGCAGATCTGCACATTGTTTCAAAAACAGCCCACATAGGTGCCAGGAAAATTCAAGATCAGTACCATATGGAAAGCTAAAAGAAAATAGAACAAGAGAAAAATTCCTCCCTTACAGATTCTTAATAACTCTTACAAACTGAGGATGTATTAGCAACAGGGCACCTTGAAACTGAAGAAATACCCAGTACAAGAGCTACCAAGAAAGTGACACAAACCTAAACTTAGAAGAAGATTTTCAAGTGTCAGTCCAAAATATGTTGGCTAAAGTTTCTCAGAAGGGGTTTTAAATTCAAGCCTTTCTCAGCCTTCACTGCAGCACTGTTCCTAGAGTGCTTGTAAAAACTGTTGGTGTTGAATACCTGGCTATGCTCAAAAAGGAAAATTATTAGTGTGTAATTGACAATAAAATAGTATTTAATCTCTAAGTAATCTTTTAGAGTGGAGGCCAAAGAACATGGTGCATGAACTAAAGCACTTGAATGAATTGCATGTGGTCATTTTTAACTTCATCGGAGGGATTCTGTTTTCCAGTTGTTTGGAAGACATATAGAAAGGTATATATATAAAGTAATTAAAGTTTGGCCGTATTTTCTGTGATGTCACCTACTGTGCATGAAATTCAAGTGAACACCTTAAGCAAAGTCCCCACACTGTGGGCAGGTCCCTGTCCCGCTGCGGGCACCGCTGGAACGATGCTGGCGCATTCCCAGAGCGCCCAGAGCTCTCTGCGAGATCCCCAAAGGAGAGGAAACAAACCAATCCACCCTCACAAGCGCCATGTGTACACGCACAGACATATATATATATATACACATATAAATGTGCGTGTACGTGTGTGTTTGGCTACCGAGAGGCAGGCGTGCGAGCCTGGCGGCGGCGCGCCCACACCTGCGGGCTGAGGACAGCGCTCCCGCTCAGCGCCCCGCCCGCCGCGCTCCCGGG
>VWZN01007041.1:22609-87225 GCA_013396955.1 Regulus satrapa
GTGCCGGGCGGGGGGCGCTGCGGGCGGAGCGGGACCCGGCCGCTCTGGGGGCACCGGGACCGCCTGTCAGCCCCGGCCAGCGCTCCGTCCTCTGTACCGACCGGGAAAAACCCCGCGTGTCTGTCCTCGGATTTCGCTGGGTGCTTCTGCCCGTCTTTGTTTTTATTTTTTTAAATATTATCTGTGTGTGTTTATATGTCATCAGCAAAGCGCACACAGTCAGTTGCACTGGGGCTGTGACGAAGAGTGCCCGCTATTGATGAGCGTCTGCCTTCCATTACCGAGGTTGATAAAACAAATTTGTCAAATGCTCTTCTCAAACTGGAAAAGAAACAGAAAGAGATGATAAAGAGACCCTCTAAGTGAATTTCAAGAGCCCCGCAGTTTATAAAACAATCTATTTCTCATTCACAAGCTATTTTTGTTTACTGCCAGTTTCTAATGTCAATTTCACTCCGTTAGGCTCTGTGTGCTCAGTATGCTTTGATTTCAGTGAGTGATCAGCTTCTGCGGTGTTTTCCTGCTGCCATCTAATCAGTATCTTACTCTTTGGGAATCAATTGTCTCACTGCATTTTATATTAACGAGATTATATCCCAGGCACAAACCGATTCCAAGCAAAATGATGCAGGGCATCCTTTTCGGTGTAAGATAAATGTCAGCAGACTCGTGAGACATTTAAAGCTTACAGTGGATTATCACACATGTCTTATTTCAGTAATGAAAGCAGGAGAGTCTTAAGAAATAAAAGGTGCCATGTTTGTCTTTATTTTCCTGGTTCTGCTGCTATGCAGCCATACTGTTATTAAAGGGACCTCTGTTACTTTTGACATTTATATAAGAAGTCATTTACTCATATTCACATTCTAATGTGTTTCTTTTTACTACGACAATTTTAAAAGTAAATCAAATGGCATTATGCAACACAACTTTAGGCTAATTCTTGTCATAGTTTTGATAACATCAGTAATGAATCCTAATGTATATTGTGGTTTGTACAAGAATTTTCCAAGAGCAAAAGTAGCTTCTTCCAAAACGATGCAGTATTGCTTGGTAGAATGTTAATTATGGAACTACATATGGCAGGCTTCTCTGTCTGGCTCTGTCTTCTCTGGCTGCAGTATCCAAAATCTTATAATACTGTAAACAAGGAGCTAAAGAGATAAGTATGTTTTAATAAATTTATCTTCTGGATTTACCATAGCTATAACTTTCTTTTTTGCTTTTTCTTAATTCTCTGTATTAATGATATTATTGCCTGCTTTTTTAGGCCTTGATCCTAGAGTAAATCGTATGGTTAAATACTGCCTGCAAACAGTTGAGGCTCATATATCCAGATTCTTAGGAAATTAGTTACCTGCGTGACACCAGAATTGCAACCTACCACTGACTGCAGGCAGTTCATTGGTGCCTGACCTCAAGTTCTGTCAGTCAACATCACCTGCACAGACATCACTTTGTGCCCCCAAACCACTGAGCTGTTTGGAGCCAGAACTTCAGCTCAGATCCTGGGGCAGGTTTTGCAGTTCAGGTGACAGAGCCTGACTCTTCAAACTGGATCTGAAGCCCCAGCACCTGTCAGGCACTGGCACAGCACCAGCAGAGCAGGGAGAGGGCAAGGGAGATGTGCACACATACTGTGACTCCGTAGGTGGCTGTGGGAATGCACAGGGCTGTGGGAATCCATAGGGCTGGGGCACAGGAGCTGCTGTTTGTGTGCACATGTGCCCACTCACGTTTTGGTTGATGTTTGGGCGTTGAAAATGCGTGAGAATGGTTCAAAATTGCTACAACTGATTCATCACAGGCACTTGAAAATACAGCTTTTTTTGTGTGCAGAAATGAATCACTCCTGTTAAAAATACTCCACTTAACAGCAGAATAATGGCTTGGGTACATATATATATGTACCCACTAGTTAATAGTTTGGAACTATTTCCCTTTTTTTTGAGGAGGAGTAAGAGAAGAAACTTCCTTTTAAGATGAATGTGCTTTAGATGCCTAAGTCCAGCAATCTTAGGATTCTGAGAGAAGAAACACATTTTCTTCTAACCTGATTAGGGAGCTTGCAATTCTCAGGTTCTTCATTCTTCCTTTCTTCTGTGGCTTGTCCTTGGCTTGTTTACATTACTCTTTGCTGGGGATAAAGGTAAGCTTTTAATTTCCCAGTCGGTGTAGCTAGAAGTAGGGTGATAACACAGTCTGCCTCAACTCTTTTAAAGCTTTGATAAAAGTCATTTAGTTATTCTGAGAATAAGACAGGGAAGAATTTTTCCACTATTCTTTTCTCTACGTGCTAAAACAAGTATCAGCGACTCCATAACATACAGAGAGCCAAAGAACTAGACAGGTCTTTGTAGGTTGGCTACAAAGGTTTTGTCAGTGTTTATTCTGAAACGTGCAGGGTCCTTTCCCCCCTCAGCTCCCACATCTGCGTGCAGCAATCCTGACATACATCCCGCCTTTCCCAAGGGAGGGGTGAGGCACAGAGATGGTGCTGTGCCTGGGTGCTGTAGCTGCGTTGTGGCCAGTCTGGCAAAGCGGCTGATACACAGGAAAAGCTGTTGGGAGGGTGATTAGAAGCAAAATAGCTCCATAATGTTGTCTTGTACCAGACAGGCCCCTCACCTCCTTCGTCTGAGCTCCAGAAAAGACACTGCTTAAGCAAAGGGTTGAAGTACTGAGTGGCAGGATTTCTGGGAATAATTCTGTGCACTTTTCAGCTTGCTGTTAGTTCATCCTATCGTTTTAACAGATATTGTTAATTGTGTTCTACGAGTGAGTTTACAGAAGGTTGAGGGTTGAGCTCTAAGCAGAAGGGCCTTACAGCATACACCCTGTCTTGACAGAACTATTTGTACCTCACAGTCTAACTGGCAGCAAACAAGCTTTTAAAGATAGTAAAAATGCATTTTTCAAACTACAGCTGATTTCACATAGATTTTGTTCTGAAAGAGCTGGTTAAGCAGCTACAACAGAATGTAACTGTTTCTAAGGTTAGTCTGGGTTTTAAAATAAGTAGATAAAAATAGCTATGCCATTTACCTAGAGGCTGGATTCTGTAAGTATAAAAATTTCAAGTGTCAGACAAACAGAAAATAATATTTACTTCTGCACTAATTTCACAAAATACAAAACTATAAACATTCTTAATGAAAAATCAGGAGGTCAGATTTTAGGGGCATCTATGAATTTAAAAGTGATAAAAGTGAGAAAAAAAAAATTTCTTTTTAATTTTTGAAAAGGAAAAGCTTCCTAAGATATTTCATGCCAGTACTGACACTTGGCCTGGAACTGCATGTGGGGAATTTCAGAAGCTGTTGCAAATGAGTCTCCCACACCCCTGTAAAATGTTTTACCTCTTTGAAACTAGCAAAATCTTAATTCACACAGATGTCTATAAGATACAGCAACTGGGAAAAGTTTTCCTCTACTGTGTAGGGTTCTCCTAATTTTTCACTACTTCATCCTTCTTAAAACACTTCTGTGCAAATCCCTCTCAGTTATTTATTACTATTTGCATAGATCTGTATGTTCTGCACTGTTTTTATGTACACTGGGTTAAAGATGCTTAATATCTGAATCCTTACTAATTTCTTTTATCTCTATATATTTAAGTATGTTATAAAGTATTTAGTCATGAATTTGTCTGAAGTGTCAATTTAAGAAAGCCTGTTTTACAGGCCATGAGCTAGTAGTAGGTTAGGAGTTGTTTCTCAGTTATTTGGCTAGTTTGCATTAAGTGTATGCAATTCTAGTAGTACTGGGGAGGAGGAGGGGGAGGAAGTGTAAGTGTTGTGTCCATTGATGAGTGTTTGGAAACAGTTCAGAATTCAGGTGTCTTCATCACTAAGCGGAAGGTGGATGAATTTCTGCTCCTTATGTTTACTATCCATAGCCAGAAACTTAAAGATGAATGTTGTTTTACTAGAGGAGTCCTTTAAGCCCAGTACAGACTTTCAGGTTTCAATAGATGTTTTAATTTATGTAATTCTAGATGTTTATGAATTTATTTTTTTTAATACCACTGTGGGCTGATCATGTTTCTTCCACGTGGTTTACATCTTGAAATGCCTCTGCATCCCAGATAGCCAACAGGAACTTGAGGACTTGTGTTTTATTACACTTATGCCACATTTGTAAAGAATTGCAGATTATAGGAAGAGAATTTTGTTGTTTTTTTAATACAGAGAAAAACATTTGAATAAAGAAGAAACAAGATGAGAATGTGAAGGAATAGTTGTTTCCTTGTCTCTTAGTTCCACAAGCAAACTGGAAAACATAAGCAGCTGAAAAAGACAGAAGCATGTGCTGCTTTCATATTATCTGAAAACTGAGGATATAGCATCAACTCTTATACTAGGACACAATGTCCTACTTCTGTGTGGTGCTCCTGCATTCAATTAAAGCTTTTTAATTGTTCCTTTCAACGGTCCCAGATCTTGACAGATCGAGCAGACATTGGCAAACTACAGCTTATTAGTTGCTTATGGATCCTGCAAGTCATCCTTGCATTCTGGCGGTTTTGCAACTCCATTTAATTTTTCTCCTTGAAGTTATCAGTGACATTAGAAATGGAGGTTGGCAGATACTCCATGTGGGTGGTTCTTACTGCACTTGTTTTGTTCAGTCACTGCTCATAATTCTGTTTATTTAAGGGCTCTGTGCTGCTCTCATCCATTACAATATCTCAGTGCCTTATTTTTCATCTTTCCTGCCTGTATGGCTCATACTGATTTTTTTCCATTCCCTTTATCAGGCTAGGCAGATTGTCACTCTGCTACCACCAATATTGTGGCCATTGTTTCTCTGGCAGGAGAGACCTGTGGTGGCACGAATGACCTCATGAAGATGTCATCAGCTGAAACCTTCAGACAGAACTACTGATGTTAAATATTATGACACTTCCTTGTTCTTTGTTACCATGGGGTGTTTCTGCTGCGTTACCAGCTTAAGGACAAAAGAAAAGAGGGTTTAACAGAAAAGTCTTCTTTTCAAGTATGAACACGTTAATAGCATGAAGGCATCAAAAAAGCTTCATAAAAACAATCAAATGAAAAACTTATAGGCATATTCAGGCATATAGCATGAAGTATGAAAATGTCTTTCAGTACATAAAATTATATGGACCTTTTTCAAAGATGTTCTAATGACTTAACTTCATAAAATAATTGTAAAATTTAATATATTTTCGAGAAATAAGGCACATTCTCAGAATAAATACCTACACTCAGAAAATGACCCCAGAACCAGGAGACAGCAGCAGTGGCTGTAACAGCCCAGAGCTGAAGGCTGGCACTGCTGGGAATGGGTTCTGCCTGCGCCCCTAAGCAAGGGTCCCCTCTGAGGCACAGGACACTCAGGTTGCTGAGTCACTTGTTGGTGCAGCACTAAACACAGGCAAAGAGTAGGATGGCTGCAAGTGACACTAGGAAGATTTCACAAAGGAAAGAGATCGTTGTATCTTGATGAATCTTTCAAGAAAAATAAATCTACTGTAAGCCACTCTTCAAATTCAGAACCACTTTTCAAATTCACTTCAGAAAAATATGCTAAATAATATAATTAGCTGCAGATTTAATGCTTTGTTGCTGGAATCTGTGCAGGTAGGGGACAGGAGAGATGAAAAGCTAAAATATTTAAAGAGAAAGACAGGGAATTCTTTTGCTTCACAGAACAAACAGACATAGCCAAGTATAAAATATTTTCTGTTTCATGCATTATGAGCTGTACACACACATACAAATGGGCGTGTTTAAGAACTATAAGCATAAGGAAAGTGAAGTTGGTAAATCTTTTTCTTTAATAGTTTCTGAGACACACATACATGTCTCTTGCTAATAAAATTTCAACTGGTGATAAGTTGTGTATAACGTAGTTTGAAATTTGCAACTCAAGTTATGAATACCAACAGTGAATAGGGGATTTGAAAGGTTTAAGTCCTTGTTTTAAGTGGATCAGCACCTCTTTTTATATAGATAATTTCAATCACATCTTTTAGTAGGTTTATATTAGCAGTTGTGAGGAAGATTGTTGAAAAGAAAATGAGTCAATTATTTTCTGTTTAAGTTGCTCATCCTTTGAAGTTTAAGTAGGAGAATCAATTTCCTGTGAATATTAGAATTCTGAATAAATTATTGGAGAAAGAGGATGTGCTTTTATTTTCCCAAGTACTTCTGAGCGTTCACGTCCTGGTCTCAATCTTCTTTCTTCTTACTAAGGAGCCTATACTGTTTTTTCCAGCATCCAGCACCACTGGTGAGCTTATTTTGTAAAGAATCTCACCATAAAAATAGGAAAGCAGCAAAACAAAAGGACTTTCTGTTCTATGCCAGAACTTATTTCAGAATCTCATCTTGCATTCTCTTACATTCTGGAAATAATCCTATTCAATTTTAATAATAACTTACTCCCTTCCAGACTGAGTCTAATAATCACACAGCCTAGTCATCAAGGAGCTGGCATATTCTGTTACACAGATAATCTCCCTCCAACAACCTTTTAGCAATCCTGCTTACATTGTGAATCACTCCAGTATCAGTTCCTCAAAGCCTCCCAGAACAGTGGTGTGGTTTATTATGTCTCAGACAACACAGTGTCACTATTTTTGTGAGATGACCTTGGAAATCTTAGAGAGAATCTGTCTTATCTGCAATTTTCATTTTTGTGCGTGCAGTTGTCTGGTGGGTTAATTTCTGGGGACTGAGTTTCTGCTTTGCTGCTTGCATTGCTGTTCCTTTCTGTTTTGTGCAGTGACGTATTTTCACTAAATAAACCCCATTTTTTCAGTCTTTCTCACTTGTTGCTGCTTCCCAGAAGAATTAGAGGTAGACCTAGAAAGTCATGAGACCTAAACTGTCCGTTCTAATTCCAGTGGTTGTCTTCCACCCTTATCTTAGTGCGACCACCAAGGGGCACTGGGCATGTAAATCCATACAAATATAACTCAGACATTTGCAATAAAGTAGGCTTTACATTGATCGGTCTCAAAGGACAGGGCAAGGCCTGAGTCAGTATTTTGGAAATTATTGTGAAAAATCCAGTAGACAAGTTAAAATGATAAGTAATTTTGTACTGTCTGAAATTCACTGTGGAGGACTTGCACTCTCGGTGTAACTCGGCTGTTATAAAACTTCTTCTTACTGTATTGGAATCAGTGGAAAACTTAGTTTAATGAAAGAGACTTCCATCTCTAACTGGTTCCTGTAAAAGGCTTAGTGGGGATTGATCTTAGGGAGAGATTTCTGTGCCTGAATGTGGGAGCTCAGTATGGGACAGATAATCTGGAGTGATTAAACTTTGTAGAACAGGTGAAGGGTTAGCAGACAGGTATATATTTATCCTGCCAATAAAAAGTGCTGCAAGCTATCACTGTTCTATCGCTACTATGCAAACAAATTCTTTAGACTATAGAGTGTATTGCACAACAGTCTATCCAAAAGAAGTCCTTGTTGTTTTACGGTCTTCTGGTAATGTCCACTTCTTTAAACTCAGAAAAGCCCAGAAATTACATTATTATAGAAAATAATCCCTTAATAATCTTGATTTTAAAAAAACCAAACAAAAAAAAAAAAACCCACAGATAGGGGGTACAGCATACACGTATTGAAGAAATGTACATGCAAATTCACTTAGAAACACTCCTAGCTTCACTGCCTTGCTCTAAGAGGCAACAAGAATTAGAGGGGAGAAAAAAATCAACTAAAACCTAAAACAAACAAAAGAAATACAAACAGAAAGGTCAATTTTTTTGATTTAAGACTGGGGGTTTGGTTGGGATTTTTTACTGTTTTTGTTTGCTGTGGTTTAAACCCTGGTAGGGTTTTGATCTCCCTTGCTACTTTGTTTCTACATTGAATTAGTGAGGAACAAATCCGCCACACTGTAACTTCCTGTCTAACTGCGATTTTCACAGCTTCCAAAAACATCGGTCCTGTAACAAGTGTTCAGTTAGCTTTTTTAATAAACATGTAATTTTATTTATTTTAAAAATTATTTCAGGCATATGGCTCTGGTTGCGACATTGTTATTCTGGCAAATGACTTTGAATGTGTGCAGATTATTCCTGGTGCTAAACATGGAAACATCCAGGTCAGTTGTGTGGAGTGCTCCCAGCGACAAGGCAGGGTAAGGATCTTTATAAATCTTTATAAATAAATAAATTTATAAATTTATAAATATTTTTATAAATTTTAATATATTTTAAAGTTTGAGAACTCCAAATTGACTAATTGAATGGCAGCATAAAATTTTAAGGGAATGAAAGAGTTAATTTCACAACAAAGATCATGATTTACTGATCTGGGACTTTCTGAGTAACACCTCTTGTGTTAGTCGTATTGTTTCAATTTATTAGTAATTTAGGGGAGGGAAGAGGATAAGAGGAAGCAGGAAACATCTTGTAATGAAGGGGCTTTTCCCTTTCTGGGACCTGCAATAAGAGGTGTCACAAAATGTGGACAGATGCATTGGTTACAGTACAGTAGCAGAACTATAATGGCACAGCTATGTGTATGTGTCTGTGTGTCCTGCAAAATAATGAATTTGAAATGCTTACATTTTAGAAAGGCTAAGGCCTGTTTAATGTGTTTAGAAGTGCTACACTATGAGCTGTTGTAACTGCACGGCCCCTCGGTTTGCTCTATGGTCTCATTCTAAATCCCTAAACAATGCTAGAGAGACAATTTAGAAAGAGGAGGGAAACAATTTTCTAGGTGTTCCAGTAGTGCACTGAGCAAATTTTGTCGGTTGTCATTGCTGACTAGAATTAGCTGGGTAAAAGTTGGTACCAGTATTGAGGAAGCCCTAATTAGGATTTGGGCAGATTTAGTTGGCAGAGCCCTTGAACTTGGGCAGCGCAGTCCCAGTAAGAGTGGGAGAGAGATTCCAGCATCAGAGATGGTCCCTACAGGAGCACCTCAAACAGAACCACCCGTGGGTGGTTCTGCATTCAGGACTCTGAACTCACCAAACAGACTCAAAGTCTGCTCTTTACTTTGGACTCTGTTGTTGCAACCTTCTCTCCCCCTCCCCCTAAGGAAGAAGTAAGATTTCATAATAAATGTCGTGAAACCTTTGCATCATTGCTGTTTTGACAAAACCGGATCCTGGATGGGAAGAACTGAAACATTTTTTTCTTTTAAAATTCTTTTAAAGAAGAAAGAGGAATTTTAAAGATAGTTAAAAGTACTTAAAGGATATGAGTATTAGGAATGGGCCCAGAGAAATACCTAAGAAATATTATTTTGTATTTAGAGATTTCTCTGAAATAAGTGGGTGAAAGAAACTGAGGAGTTCAATGGCATATGTACTTCAGTTTTTCTATTTACTATTTATCTCCTCTCAAAATGTGTTTGAATGTTAAAAATAGAATTGCATTTCTTTCTGCTTCTGGTAACTATTATTAAATGATTTGGTGATGCATAATGGAATCTAGGGACACAGACACTAATAATTAATGCATTAGTTAGCTGTGAAGTACACAGAACATGAGCAGAAGCAGTGAAGGCATCAGCTTTCTCTTATGCATTAGGAGGAGCTGCCCTAGAAGAATATACTGCATCTGCCTGTGTTTGTGCCACTGAATGAGATGTCTGCCCTGTTTAGAGTTAAAATCTGAAAGGTGGCCTTCTTCAGGAGTGTGTTTTTCATAAATATCTTAGGAAAATATACCCTCAACACAGTTAATTACATTTGTATTAATTTCACTTTTCAAGAGCCCTGGCACATAGAAGAAGTACTGGAATTTCTTTAGGTGTTTTGGAATACTAAGGAGCACTTATTCCACTTGCCTCCTAACCTTACATTTTGAGTCTTCAACTTTTCTTTTCTTTCCCCAGATTGCAGCATCATATGGAAATGCTGTTTGCATTTTTGAACCACTTGGTATAAATTCCCATAAAAGAAATTGTGTAAGTATGTATTTCATAATTTTAATTCTGTTCAGGCTCTTAGAAGAGGTAAAAGTCTGTCTGCCAGTTATATTTATTATATTATGTCAGCACACAACAGAACAATGGCTAAACAGTTTCAACCATTTATAATAAAAGTGATGGCTAGACTCTTCCACTGAATTAATTGAACTGTGGACTGCCCTTCTCCTAAGTTCCCAACATCCTGTTCTTGAGTCTCGTGCTAGAATGACGTGGTGACAAGCTGGTATTTCTTATTGGAAGAGGTTGTCGGACGCACAGTTCAGAAATACAACACAAACATGTTTAGTGCACCCAGACTTATTTTAACAGCACAGCCGTGCCCAAGCACTCGAGCATTAAGGATGTTTTCAAGCAAGTTTCTCAATCTTTGTGGCATTTAGATGCCATACCTTATGTTTCTGTAAATTTATGGTCACAGTAGTTCAAAGTAATCTATAGATATATTTGTATGTGGGACAGGTCCAGAGCAGGTTTGCAGAGCACCCTGATATGCATTTACACTTTACAAAATAATTTAAAAGCATATTAAAACTAGATTTAGCAATCTATCACTGAATACTTTTGCAACAGACTTAATAGCAATTACATATAGAAAGAAATAGCAATATCTTTATTTTTTGCTGTTGATGTAGAATTAACCCTTGATTGTTTTTGTACTACAGCAGCTGAAGTGTCAATGGCTAAAAACTGGGCAATTCTTCCTCAGTTCTATGACTTACAACCTGGCCTGGGATCCTCAAGGTAATGCATCATTTGTGAAGTATTTGGTCAACATTTGTAGTTAGAATGACTTGAACAAAAAATATTTTTAATGTAATAAAGTGAGGTTTTGAATATGCAGATTTTAAATTACCTCTTCTCAGACCGTGTTACATAAAATGTGAGGCTACATTTATATTAACATTTGTTAAGATGCTGTGCCAAGTGTTTGAGTCTCTTATGTAAGATCTTAGTTTGAGAATCACAGCGTTAAGTTGTTAACTGACTTAAATTATCACTAATAATAATTTAAATGGAATTTTAGCACAATTAAAGTCAACAATGTACCTAGACATGGATCTTTATAAGATGTCTCTGTATTTATTTGAGATGTAAATAGCTATTATGCATGTGCAATATTTATTAATAAATATAATTCTATGATTCAAAGTCACCAAAAACAACCTGATATTCTTTCTTAAAAGATACTATAAATTCAAAATATTTTAATAAAACCAGCTGGGTGATGGAATACCTATCATATTTTAAATGGACAAAAGTTTAGCTTTCAACCTCTTCAAGATAATTCTCGACAAAATTTGATGAGAGGCTTTGTCTTTCCACATACCTTCATCACCCTGGTTCCATAGCTTTGGTGTCACTCCCTTTCAGGTAACCGGTTATTGACAGCAACAGACTTTTTGCAATTGTGGGCCCCTCCGTCTGATGACATTCTAGAGGAAGATGAAGATGATGATGCCAACAATCAGATCAAGGATGATAAAGTTCTTCCTGTTCTAAATGACTGGAAATGTGTCTGGCAGTGCAAGTAAGATAATTTTTCTTTAAGACAAGTTGCAATGCTACCTTTAAACATTTAAAATGTGCTTTTAAATACCCTAAAATTCAAACAGTATTAGTTATTTCAAATAAAAAATCCTCACTCCTGTTGGATCTAACTTAAACCAATTTTTGAGCTGTCTTTTCAAGAAAGTATGAATATACTTTTATGCTTGTGTTATTCAAAAAGTATGCTTAAAGAAACAACTGAAAATACTCAATCTAATTTTTACTTAACTTTAATATTAAATTTAAATACTGAGAAGTAACACAGAATCAACTGAATACCTATGGAATAATATTTTAGAATGACTAGACCTTACTTAACTTGCTCTTGTGTTCTGTAGAACTGCAACATCAGTACATTTGATGTCATGGTCTCCTGATGGTGAATATTTCGCAACAGCTGGGAAGGTAAGTACAAAAAAGAATAATTGAGGTTTTGCAGTATTTTTCATTTGTTTGACAAAAGTAAGTATTAGAAATAGTCTTGGACCATACATTCTATTGTAGTCTTAGCAAAGGTAAATGATGATCTCATGTAATGCTTTATTTTTGTGTAATGCCATTAATTTCAGCAACAAGAAATTAGATCTATGTACTCTTAGTGAATACCTGAATGACAGTGATATGGGCTTATATGTCTGTATGTGCTTTTTATATATATATATATTTGATTTTTTTAGATGTAGTATACTTAGATTAATTTTCAGATATATATAAACAATTTTCTCTACTTCTCTTCAAAGTAATGAAGTCCTTATGATAGAACACATACACATTAAAACTGGTATAATATGCACATGTCTGGATAAATGAGAGAAAGTTTTATTTAATGAATTCTGGGTTCAGTTATCAATTCTATTTCAATTTGCAGTACTTTTTGTCAAATCACTATTCAAGCTAAGTTTTCAATTAATAATTCTGTTTAATGTCACCCTCTCATTTTAATGATTCCTTTTTGTTTACAAGTCTCAATAAGTGAGCATTTTTTGCTTGCACTTACTGTTAGTTAAACAGTGAGATGAATTTTAGTTCTGAGCCAAGCTTTCCTGAAAAATACCAGAACAGCAGTTTGCTTATTACTTGAGATTTTCTTTTTTTACGCTTTTAATTATAGCTACCTAACCCCCTGGTTTTTTATTGCTTTATCTAGGATGACTGCCTCTTAAAGGTTTGGTATCCTATGACTGGTTGGAAGTCATCTCTCCTGCCCCAAGAGAATGAAGAAAAGAAGAGATGCTCAGAGGATGTGCAGTTTTCCTTTGTTTATTTGGCACATCCCCGAGCAGTGACAGGATTTTCCTGGCGGAACATCAGCAAGTACATGCCCAGGTTTGAAAGCTGCCTTTTTTTCACATAGCAAGAAAGTTTTTGATCAAGTGGGGTTTTTTTAACATTCTTCCTAATGTTTTGCCATCAAGAGCATGAGATTTCTCTTCTTTCAGGAAATAAAGCATACCAACATCTTCCCATAAACTCCTGCATCACCAAGTCTAGTAACCATAGTCATCCTTCAGTTAGGAGAGAAGCAGAAATTTAGATAAAACATTAACTACTAAGTGTTCTTGCACACTCCCCTGGTTTCTGCTGTGTCTGTGTAGCTAACTGAGTTACCCAGACAGTAATTTTGCTGTCTCTGCCATCAGGGGGTTGGTCTGTAATGTGTTACTCACATCATGCCTCGATGGCATCTGCCGGCTGTGGGCAGAGACGCTGTTACCCGAGGATACTCTCCTGGGGGAGCAGATCTGTGAAACCACCACTTCCAGCATCAGCAGCACCCTCTCTCAGTCTGGAAAGCAAAAGGACACTATACAACATGCACTAGAGGTACATGTAAATACTTACTTCGTCGAATTTTATTTCATTGTTCTAAAACTTACAATATTAAAGGATATAGAGCTGTAAGAATGTATATTATGTGGCCCCTACATGCATAACAGAATAGCCTGAATTATTTTATATCAGGTTTTAAAATCTATTACTAAACACTGAAAAAGTCAGAGATTGCAACTCTACATCCAAGCACCATGTTTTTAAAATTCAATTTACTTTTTCTATTGTTAACTAACAGTGATGGGAAGAGACTATGTTTAATGTGGAATAGTAATGACAGTCTCATTCTGATTGGGTCTGAAAGTTTTCAATTATAAAGACAATGAAAAGAGTAAATAAACTCTTTTAATTTTTAGTTATTTTATTTGATAATTTTGTTTCAGTGACAGTCATATTCTTAGTGAGTCTATCAAGTTTACAGTAAGAGAAAAACCTATCTGTAGAAGCAGCTGCTCCTGGTCAACCTTAACAAGCACCTTTCTCCCGTGAGAAAGTGCATACTAAAGATCATCTACAGCCAGAAATACCTATGTGAGGATGTTTCAATTAAGCTGTGTGAGAGTGTCTGAGTTAAAAGAGCAAGAAACATCTGTTTGCCCTTTAGTTGTGTGGTTGATTAGTCTCCTAATCACTGTCTGTGTAGTTGATCCTTCTTGATCACATATAAGTACTCAAGTGTATTTAATAAAGACAATCCTGCTAGATGACAAAGTGGTGGCCCATTATCCTCAATCTCTACACTATCAATATAAAATCAAGGAAAGATAAAAAAACAAAAAAACAGCCCATCACTCATTTGTAGACAATTACAATCAGACCAAGCTTTTACTTCTTAAATATCATGGCCATCAATAAATGGGGAGCTTGAGACCAATTACACTTCAGGTCATTAAGTCAGTTGTGCACTTAACATGCTCTTGGAAATTTTCAGTCATACAAAAATAATTCACTATAAAATTATATCGCCAGAGTTGCTGCTTTTAGATTGTTTTAATCTTTTCCCTGAATGTTGTGCAAAATCCTGTGTATTTTTGTGGTGTTGTTGAGTAGACCTTAAAGGAACTTTTAGAAGACTGTTAGAAGGTATTTGCTTTTGGGTAGATCTGATGTACATAAGCGTTACTAATCTGTGCTAAAATCTAAGTAAAATAATCCTTTTGAAATTAGTCTTCATTTCTTCAGTAGAAAGAAGCTATAGGCTTCATACAAGTGTAACTTTTTACCTTACAGTGTTTTTTGTATTTATAAATTAATTTTTTATAACTACAACAGACAATCCATCATTTGAAAAATATGAGAAAAGGACAAAGAAGATCTTCAGTTCTTGTTACCCACACGGATGTACGGCCAGATCAGCAGGGCACTCATGAAGTTCAGCGTCACATTTCCCATCAAGCAAATGCGCTTGGTCACTTCCACATAGCAGCCAGCATCAACCCTAATACAGGTGAATACAACCATTTATTAGACTGCAATAATGTATTTGCACAACATAAAAAAAATAAAGGGAGCTGAGATGCACATTCTTTGCTTTGTCTAATTCAATAGAGGGAGTTTGTAGGAAGTCTTATTTGGTGCAGAGTTTTTTAAGACCAATTAAGTTGAATTTATTCTGAATACTTTCAGCACTTTTATAAGCAAGTTGAATTCATCTTTGCAGATCAGAAGGCAAAAGAAGCATATATTTCCAGTCTGATTGATGTTTGATTCTTGGGTTTGGGGGGTCATGGTATGTAATTAATAGAGTAATTGCATCCTACAGAATGTAGTGATGGAAAAAGAGCTGTATCAGCGTCTTTTGGTGGGAAACCAGCTGCTTTTTATAGAATAATGCAGAATATTTTTAAAGAAGAAAAAGAATAGTGACATGCTTTATCTAAAATCCATACATGAAAGTCAACACTGCACCATATGAAACTGAGCAGTTAAAACCACTACATATAATTTACCGTTCACATAAGAATACATTTTCATGTAAATTTATTTGCCTTAAAATATCTTTACTGTTTTCATTACAATTGGATGTAAAATCTTGATCTTTACCTTTTTTAGTCTTGCAGGCACAAATAATGTTATACCTAAAATAAGTGAAATGTGTGTGTGTCTAAATACATATATGAATAAAAAGATGAGTGGTTAATATACTTTTATACAGTTTAATAAGTAGCTTTTTTATTTGTTTAAAATGTTTACAGATATTCCTTCAGTGTTGGCTGGAACTGCTTTTAATATAGATGAAGGAAGTGGAGGCTTCGTTGTCCACTGGCTGAATAATAAAGAATTTCATTTTACATCCTCTATTGAAGTATTCATGCAGCATCTAAGACAAATTTCAGAACAGCAGCTAGAACAAGATTTTGATATTGAAGCTGAAGAGGAAGAAGAAACAGAAGAAAAAGAGAAGGGCTTACATATGAAGTTAGATCATGGTTAGTAACCTGGTTAGTTCTGATCAGCTAGTACTACTAGCACATTAAACATACTGTGTTTTGAATGGAAACTGATAGGGAGATCATTGCATAAAATTGCACATTTCTGTTGCAGATTTGTCTATAGACAGAGAATCAGAGACAGGGACTGGTACAGGCTCTTCAGAACACGAGGATGGAGAAAGAGAGGGAAGCCCCAAAACATCTCTGCTCGTGGGCCCACGCCTGCCTCTTCCAACAGTTTTGTTGGACCGGAAAATCGACTTGCTCCTAACGGAATGGAACAGGAATCCAGATATGCTTTTTACTATCCATCCTGTTGATGGTACCTTTCTGGTGTGGCATGTGAAGTATTTAGATGAATACACTCCAGGCATCTTTCGACAAGTTCAGGTATGGTATATTTGAAATGGTTTTATTATTTTTGATGTTAACATTGTCCTTTGCTTTAAAACTGATCATCAGTAGGAATTTCATTTTAAGTACTTCGTGTAAAACTGCTATAACTTTTTTTTTTCTTCTTTTTAGGTGTCATTTTCTTCTAGGATTCCTGTTGCATTTCCATCTGGAGATGCTAGTTCCCTTAGCAAAAATATTATGATGTATGCCTGCCCTGTCTTTGGGAAAGACAACAGCAGTGCTGCACAGCAGAAAAAAATGGACTTTCCAGATAATACTCTAGCAAGCAAAGGACCAAGCTTTGGCCAGGACAGTACAAACATGAATATAATTTCTCCTGTGGTAATGATGATTTCCAAACATATAGACGGCTCTCTAAACCAGTGGGCAGTTACTTTTGCTGATAAATCAGCTTTCACTACTGTGCTAACTGTATCCCATAAGTTTAGGTACTGTGGGCACCGCTTTCACCTCAATGATCTGGCCTGCCATTCTGTTTTACCATTGCTGTTGACATCTTCCCATCACAATGCTCTGTTAACTCCTGAGGCAGACACTTCCTGGGACTCCGACAGGATAAACAGGATGATGGATCCTATTAAACATAAGAGAGGTTCTTCTAAGCAGCAGCTTAAAAATGCAGCAACCCGTACATTCCATGATCCAAATGCAATCTATAGTGAGCTGATTCTGTGGCGAGTAGACCCCATAGGACCTTTATCCTACACTGGAGGAGTGTCTGAGCTGGCTCGAATTAATTCTCTTCACACCTCTGCTTTCTCTAACGTAGCCTGGCTTCCAACACTAATTCCCAGCTATTGCCTTGGTGAGTATACCTGGCATGTTTCCATATAGAGTTAACACTGTGAATTGTAGAATTAATTTGTTAAAATGAATTACTGCTTTATTTGGATTTTATTTACATTAACTTTTCAAAAATTTCCTTTTACTATGCAAAGTAAGCATTTTCACTTCCTTTGGGGGTAAGCTACTGCAAAACACTTGCTGTGGTCTGAGTGAGTCTGCAGTCCCTGTGGATCAGCTGACACTCAGGAACTCCTTTGTGTGAGTAAGCACTCCTTGCTCCCACAGAGAACAAGGTGCTGCCTTTTCCCACTGCTTCAGGCAGCTTCCTTGAGTGCTCTCTGCACTGATGTGGTTTGCAAATGCAGATGTGCTGGTGGCTTAGGGTGCTGGCCACGTGCAGCTGCAGGGGCAGTGGATTGAAAAGAATGAGTATTTGGATCACCTAAACATCAGAATTATTGGGGAAGATTTCCAGCCAAAATCGGCATTATCAAATTCCTTCAACACGATGGCTAAAAACTGCTTAGGAGGTCTTGAAACAATACTGAAGTTCTTCAGACCACCAGAAGCTTACAAAAGCCCACTGGGAACCCAGGATATTTATAAATAAGTAGACTAACTTTACGGAACTGCAAACACTTTTTCAGAAGTCAGACATCTGATGTGTCATGCCCTTGGCCAATTTTCAGTTTTTGTTTTTAATTTTAGGGCTTTACATTGCAATTAAGAAAACTACTTATATAAATATTACCGTACCCAGATACTGTATACAGATATATATACTCTACACAGATACTTATTTTCTAATTATCACAAAGATGCTGTTATAGTAGTTGTCATCTTGTATACAGCACTAAAAGCCATTTGTGCTGTGGGTGTAACATTAAATTCTATGCTAATTTCAGGTTATAAATACGTAATATATTTGATTTAAAATGAAACAAATTCCTTTTCTCTGCATACACAGTAACACCATTACCCAGTAACATTCTGGGTTGTCTCTATCCCACAAAGTGTTCTGAACACAAATAATGAGCTGTGTTCTTGTTGTTTAGAGGAAAATGTATATCAGGAAAGAACATCTCATGTAAAGCCTGCTGTATATACTGTTGATAAACAAAAAAGACACTCTTAAAATTGTTCATATTTTATCCAGAACTGTAGATGGATCTATTTCTCCCTCCACTTTTATATCTGCACTTTCAACTGTAGAGCAGAAGGGAATATTCACAGAAGTTAATCTTATGCAAAGAGCCTGGAGTCAGTAAACAAGGAAGAAAGCTATGGCTGGATAGTTTCCCCTTAGACTCCTACCCTGAATTGTCTGTGACAACCTTGGGAACCTGGAGTTGGCTCTTCCAAGCGATGCCCTGGAGGGGACAGTGAATCAGACATCACCAGAGGAAGGAATGGCAGCGTTCCCTCAGGTGTACTACAGGCTGGGGCCTGTGTGAATAGTGTTTGTAAACATACCTGAGTTTAGCTTAGATTGCTGAACTTTTCTCAGGTGTTCCAGTTATATTCATGAACAGAAAGGGAATTATTTCAAAGTTCAAAAGATTGTGTATTACTGCACATATTTGCTTAGGTGTTTTGCTTTAGTGCTTTGTGAAAATCATGTTTGAAGCATGTTCATATACTGAGGATTGTAATAGACTGCCTGATGCCTTTGACTGACATGTTTTTCTTCATTAATTCTTTTGTGTCTTCTATTAGGTACCTATTGTAACTCTGCTAGTGCTTGCTTTGTTGCATCAGATGGCAAAAACCTGAGGCTCTATCAAGCTGTTGTAGATGCACGAAAACTTCTGGATGAATTATCTGACCCTGAATCATCTGTAAGTTTTATGTAACAATAGTCTGGTTTGAAACTGTTAAAATACAACATATGTAACTCACTTTAGCCCCCTTCCAGTAGTTTGTGTTCCTTTAGTTCTGTGTGATTTTTTGTGCCATTCCATGTATAGGATCTTATGCATTGCATCTTGCATAGTTAGTTTCATGTTTTGCAGCTATCAGTAAGCATTAGCAGAAAAAATGCAGCTATTACTACTAAGAGGGTCTGCACTGAACCAAAATTTCCCATACGAGTTTCCCCAACCTGTGCCAGGTGGTAAAGGGGAAAAAAAAAGATTTCTTAGTTTTTGTCTCAGAGAAGGGGAGTCAAGAGCAAGAGGGAAGGTGAAAACAGAAGAGCAAGACTGAGGTGTATCCACCTAAGTTACGTCTATATATAAGGAAGAGCAGAGATGCTGGGACATAAGGGAATCAGCCAAGGGTCATATTAGTTGTTTCTTTCCCTAAACCATTTTTAAATTTATTTATCTTTCATTTCTGTGACTTTAGGAAAAGTAAAACCTAAGCTTGTACTGTTATTGTATTAAGAAACACATATTTAATTTTTCCCGTTCTTCTCTTATCTTATAAACCATCCTGCAAGACAGGTCCTATCAGTATTCAGATCAGTCTGAAGCAGACTAGGAGCAATGACTATGAACATTCCAGAAAAAATCAATAGAGCTTTCAGCTTATATATAAGCTGTACTTGATGGCGTTTTCTAATGTTGTGACAATACCTGAAGCTTGAAAAAAAAGTGAAACAGTACATTGTTTCTCATTGCACAGATACATTACATGGTGTTATGCAAGGATAAATCTTTAAATTAGCAATATTTAGCTTCCATAAAACTGGTGTTTCATCCCCATGGAGAGCTACTGACTCACAACAGTGCACATGCTTTAATAAACACATTATTCATGAGTGTCAAAGTGACAACTGCAAGAACTCTGTTATGGTCTGTGCCAACAAGAAAAATTGAAGCATCAGTTTATCATAAGCAACTGCAATTTTCTTCTGTCCAAAGGAAAAGTATACTAATTCTATTCATTTTTCTCTGTTTCAGAAACTTATTGGGGAGGTGTTTAATATTGTGAGCCAACAATCTACCGCTCGACCAGGATGTATCATTGAGCTCGATGCAATAACTAACAAAGTAAATAGATGCCTGACTCTTTAAGGGTATCACATAGGAGTGCTTAATAACTTTGTTTGGTAATTGGCCTGACCTGTTGAAAAGACATTAAAGAGATGAGATTTCTCTATTGTGACAGTGACTGCCTTGAATTTTTATGAATATTGAGGTACCTTGAGCACTTTACTAAGCAAAATTTTGTGTTAGCTGCTAAGAGCTCAAAGCTCATTTTTAAAGCTATATTTTCTAAGTATAATTATTGAAGAAAACAAAAATTTACTAAAGAATGGTTTTCACAGTATCATAATTTAAAGGAAATAATTACAAACCCCTCAAACACAAACAGACAAAAATAACTTTTAAAAGCCCAAACCTAAAAATTAAATCTAACTATCCAAAATGTAAGAATGATAGCCAGGTACGAATTCAAGCTTTTTGTGTTTGTATTGTAAAATAAATGTATTCATTAACATAGCTATACTTCTCAATCAATGAACAAGTGAAATAATTAATTAAATAATTACTTCTTCTTACTCAGTTATTTTGATGATATATGCTCCAATGCTGTTTTCTGTTAGCAGCCTGTGAAAGCAGAAAGTTTTACCAATTTTAATTAGAAAGCTGTGGGGTTTTGACATGTATGAATAGGTATTTCTCTATTGTCAATAAATTTCTATGTCTTTTATGTATCCATAGCACAAAATCTTCAAATTTAAGTCCAGATTTACATAAATTTACCTAGAATTTTTATAAATGAGTACAGAGAATGCCATCTTGTTTCTCTGAAAAAAGATGTTTTGCAACATAAGTTTGCCACCACAGTATTTTGGGAATGTATTTTTCCTTATCAGCAGGGAAGGATTTCACCATGAGCAGCCTTCTCTGTAGCAAGGTAGAGTTACTGCAAGGAAATATGTTGCCGTCAGAAAAGATAGATGTTAAGATATCTGAGAGAAGGAAAATCTACAATTTGTTCCCTTTTTCCACGTTTCCCAAACAATTCACTGCATGCCTTCCCACTGAAGCAGGATAAAAGTCTGAGATTTTTCCACTGTTATTTATTCAAGAAATAAAAATTAATCAAATACTAATTCATCTGGCAATAACTGCAGCAAAAGTGTTGTTACAGAATTTGTCTGTCCTGGCAGACCTCAGTGAAATTATTTTAATATGCAAGTGATAAGTTCTAGAACATTCTGTTCTTAATATCAAAGGAAGATATTTGGGTTTTCTGATGATAATTTTATAGAAGAAGGTGTTCCTTGTTGGTAGCTAGATTGCACAAAGGAAGTAATTGCATTAATACCAAATTTTGTTGTACTGTTGTGGAAGCATAACAATTGCTCAATGTTTCAGTGTGGCTCAAACACACAATTGCTTCATGTCTTCCAAGAAGACTTCATTTTGGGATACAAACCACATAAGGAAGATGTGGAAGGGAAAGAAACTGAGATCTTTTTCCAGCCATCACAAGGTATAGCATAAACTATAACTAAGATGAATTCAATTGATACAAAAGATGTTCTTCAGGAGTATTAAAATCTAGCTGGCATGTGGTAATTTATTTTTAAATGAGAATCTGTAAAATGAAATGGCTCTTATATATTGCTCATATGAATTGTTGCTAAATGGCGTTAAAGGCACTAATTAGAGTGAAACAACTCATATGACAAAGTACATTTTTCAAAGTGCTTATGCTGTATATAAGAATGTGAACAAAACAGAAGCACATTTTCTGCATCACTAGGTAGTTGCAGGTGATGATGTCAATATATCTGGCTTTCAAGTTAGTATGATGGAAAGTAACTGGGGAATTTGGTAGTAGACTTAAAACTTCAAAAGAAAAAGGAAGAAAGCAGGCAAGTAGAAAAGTCTTCAAATTGAATGGGAAGGCAAAAATCGAATGGATTTGCCATTAATACTCAGATTGTCTGTAAGTCAGTATCTATCTTTTAAATCTTCTGTTGTCATGAGCAATCAAAATTTAATTTTAATTTAAAAGAAAATAATTTTAAAAAGTTTCAATTAAATCATGCTACTAATGGTACTGTTTCAATATTTTGTTTTATAATCTAACAATTTATTTCAAAGATTAAAATGGGGTGCTTATTGTCAATAGTTCTTAGAGAATCTTTTGCTATGGAAACATTATTTGAGTATACATTTCATTGCCCTATTTAATAAAAACATATGTTTCTATATTATATATATAATATGTAAATTACAGGTTATCGTCCACCACCTTTCTCAGAGAAGTTCTACCTGGTAGTAATTGAAAAAGATAATAGTGGCTGTTCTGTTCTTCAAATGTGGCATCTTCATCTGAAATCTGTGCAAGCCTGTTTAGGTGAGTGAGTGATTGTAATTTTTTTAGAGAGAAACATTTCTATCATATTACTTAGGAGTAAACAAAATGGTGGTCTATTATAAAGCAAATGGTGTCACCTTTGCCAAGTAGAAGCCCAAAAATCAAGACTCTTCAGAATAATGTAACAAGGCCATAGCAGTAAAATTCCTTACAAGCATTGGTTGCATTCTGTATTAATAACAGTATAAAATTGTGTTGATGGGGTGAGTAATGTACTTAAGCAGTGGCTTCCTCATTTCAAATTATCAGTATTTCAGAATGTTATGGATGTGTTAAATGAATAGTCACGGCATGCAGTGAAACTGACACAGCCTGCTCTCATCGTATGATTATTTTGTGTGCAACTCGAGCTCTTGTAAAAACAAATAAATTTGATTATCATATTTTCATGCCTTGTCCTTACAAACAATTTTTTATCACTGCTGCCATGTTTTTTATGTAGCAAAACCAACTGAAGCATCTTCAGCAGATAATAAACTTAGTGTACCTGAGCAGAAGACTGTGGATTCTTCTCCAGATGTATCGCCTGGTGTAAGTCCCATACCACGATCTTCATCAATTGCTAACCTTCAGACTGCCAGTAAACTCATTCTGAGCTCCAGACTTGTGTATAGCCAACCCCTGGATCTTCCTGTTGGTGTTGAAGTAGTAAGAGCAACTCCTTCCGCAGGTAACTTTAACAGTTTTTTCTATACAGTTGGTCCACTGATTTATCTCCTAGATTATGGAGTTGTATCTCCCCAGCCTGTAAGATTCTGATTTACTGATGCAGGAAACACAGGACTGAAAAGGTGCTTTCAGATCATCATGCCCATGACATGTTACTGTTCTGTAAATGTATCAAGTCCCCGCAGGAAAGCTGTTCTTGAAACTTACTGCTCTAACAGTTGGAAATGTAACTTTTAGTCTTAATCTATTAATGAATAATTTATACCCACTTGCTCATTTGTCAGCATTTCTGTATTTGGTGCATAGTGGGTTTTTTACCTGATGCACTACACCTTCTTCTGTTTGTCTTTCTGTTTCTCCCGTTGCTATTTTTTTCCCTGTGCCTCCTTTTGGTAGGCCATATGGACCTAATCTTTACTTCCTTAATCTCACCTGACTAAGGTTTTGTATTCTTCTTGTTCTTCTAAGAGCCATTCTCTAAATCAGTTCAGTTCCAGTTTGTCTTCTTCAAATAGTGACCAGAAATGCAAATGATAAATGCTGTTCAAGCTGCAAGACTGTTACTAGCTCTGAAATTATTTGCCCTTACCCAGATCCAAAGTTTAAAAAATTCTCTAGCAGTAGGCAGTCAGTGTTATGTCTACCTTAATCATATGGACATTCTACCATCTATTACTAAAAGTAAATGTGTTTGTTCTGACTTCAGGTCACTTGAGTTCCTCATCTATATACCCTGTATGCCTCGCACCTTATTTGATAGTGACGTCCTGTTCGGACAACAGAGTGCGGTTCTGGAGGTGCACTGTAGAGACAGACCCAAACAGCAAAACTGAAGAGAAGGAGACGTACCACTGGAGAAAATGGCCTTTAATGAACGATGAAGGGGAAGACAACAGCAGTACAGTGAGCATAGTAGGAAGGCCAGTTGCTGTTAGCTGTTCTTACACAGGACGTCTTGCGGTAGCATACAAACAACCCATACAGCATAATGGGTTTGTTTCCAAAGAATTTTCCATGCATGTTTGTATACTTGAATGTGAATCTACTGGAGGATCAGAGTGGGTTTTGGAACAGACAATTCATCTGGATGATTTAGTTAGGGTTGGAAGCGTACTTGACTCAAGGGTCAGCGTGGATAGTAATTTATTTGTTTACAGTAAGTCAGATGCTTTTCTGAATAAAGACAAATACCTGGTGCCCAGTATCAAGCATTTGGTGCATTTGGACTGGGTTTCAAAAGAAGATGGTTCACATATCCTGACAGTTGGAGTGGGTGCCAACATTTTCATGTACGGAAGGCTTTCAGGGATTGTAACCGATCAAACCAGCAGCAAAGAGGGAGTGGCTGTCATCACCCTGCCCCTAGGAGGGAGCATAAAACAAGGTGTGAAGTCCAAGTGGGTGTTGCTGAGGTCCATTGATTTGGTTTCATCCGTGGATGGCACTCCTTCCCTGCCTGTGTCTCTGTCCTGGGTGAGAGATGGAATACTGGTGGTGGGGATGGACTGTGAAATGCACGTTTATGCCCAGTGGAAACACGCGGTCAAGTTTGGTAATGGAGAAAGCGATGTTTTCACTTCTGAAGACTCAACAACACAAGATCCACTCAAAACAAGCACAGTAGTGAAGAAAACCAGTGTAATTGACGGGGCAGGTATTGTGGATGATGTTTTTGGCACTCCAACTGTAATTCAGGATGGGGGCCTCTTTGAAGCTGCTCATGTTCTTTCACCTACTCTACCCCAGTATCATCCAACCCAGTTATTAGAACTGATGGACCTGGGCAAAGTTCGCCGAGCCAAAGCCATTCTGTCACATTTAGTTAAATGCATTGCAGGAGAAGTGGCAATAGTCAAAGACACAGAAGCTGGAGAAGGAACTGGTCCTAAACGCCATCTCTCTCGCACCATCAGCGTGAGTGGCAGTACTGCCAAGGATACAATTACTGCTGGGAAAGATGGTACCCGAGACTACACAGAGATAGACTCAATTCCCCCACTGCCACTGTATGCACTGCTTGCTGCAGATCAGGATGCCACCTACGTTGCAGAAGAAACTTCTAAAATACCTCAGGGCTCTGAAGACCACGCAAAGAGAAAAACAGAGGATCAGTACTCGGATCTGTTCCAGATTCAGCCTGTTACAACAGAAGACTTTATAGATTTTGAACCTGAAAAGAGAGAGAGTAAATCTAAAGTTATTAATCTGTCACAGTATGGGCCAACTTACTTTGGCCGAGAACACGCCAGTGTCCTTTCAAGCCACCTGATGCATTCAAGTCTGCCAGGCCTCACTCGACTGGAGCAGATGTTCCTTGTAGCTTTGGCAGACACCGTGGCCACAACAAGCACTGAACTAGATGAGAACAGAGATAAGAATTACTCAGGTTAGTAACTTTTTCAGGTTAGTAATATTATTGAAATAACATTCTTATTGTTCTCATCAAAGGTAAACTTAGCCTTTGGGTATTTTGAGATAACAAATCTGAAAGCTATCATCACTTTTCAGGTTAGATACAGTAGGAAAGAAAAACAGATGTAAGTATCTACTTGTAGTTCGTACGTAATAAATAACTTGTAGTTCAGGTTCTCAGCAGCCTTAGAAACATACATTCCTCACACTTTTATGATAACTTGTATACACGTCTACTGTAATCAGCTGCATGTTCAAAAGTGTGTTTTGTGTGCCACAGGCAGAGATACCTTAGATGAATGTGGCCTGCGGTACCTGCTGGCCATGCGCTTGCACACCTGCCTGCTGACATCCCTGCCTCCCCTCTACCGCGTCCAGCTGCTCCACCAAGGTAACCTCGCAGGGCACGATGGCTTCACTCACACAGTCTGGTTACCTTTGATTTAGAATGTCATCTTTCTACTATCTGTATATTAATTTTCTATTCCATTAAGGCCATTGTTTTGCAAAGGCTTGGTGTGGGCTTCCCTACGTGCATTGTAAATAGCAAAAATAAGTATAACTGTAGATTAGAAGATTCTGCCTATCCAGTTTGAGGAATAAATAAATTCCCCAGCCAGATAAAACACAGATTGTATATGTAATTCATTGTTTATGCTGGAAGATTTAAGACATTTCCTTACATGAGCATAGGTTTATCTTAAAGAATATTTTATTCACAACAGGGTTTTTTTGTCCTCAATCTGTGTAAATGGTGTTGTGGAATACTAAAAAGAAAAGAAGTTACCACCTAAAGATCAGAGAGAAAGGTTTCTGGCCCAAAATCAATCTGCTTCTGTGATAACAGAATGTTTTTCCTTCAGTCCTTCAACATATAATTCTTGTATATTTATGAACAGAGTACTGGAAAATTATTAGAGAAGTACAGAGGAGAGGACATCCCTAACAAGCAAAAAGATACAGCTGTTCCTTTAACAGCTCTACTTACTTTTGAAGGAATCAGATGTACCCAGCTCTTGCACCCACTTTGCATCCCTGACATATTCCATTTGCTTATCAGCAACTCTTAGTCTTCTGAATTGTACTGGTTTATGTTATTGTTTAGGCCTGTCAACTTGCCATTTTGCATGGGCTTTCCATTCTGAGGCTGAGGAGGAGCTGATCAATATGATTCCTGCTATCCAGAAGGGAGACCCACAGTGGTCTGAACTGAGAGCTTTGGGCATTGGTTGGTGGGTCAGGAATATCAACACTCTCCGGAGGTGCATTGAGAAGGTACTTTCTACTGGTTATAGATTCCAGCTCCATACTGTTAGATGTGCCTACTGTACTAAATTTCCAAGTTATCTAATGTAAAAATACATTTTAAAATGTTACCATTTAATCAAAGAATCCAGCAGCAAAGCAGTTATCCTAGTACTCCAAATCAAATCCAATTACATGAGAGTCCTATATAAAACTCAAACAGTGTTCATTCAAGGAATGCTATTACTAGCTTAAGTACTTTTAAGTGATGGATTGCCAGAGGTGTTTCACCAAATAGTATGAGTTAGTGTTAACAGTCTTAAAGAAAATATTTTTATTTGCACATTCGTAATGTCCCACTGTGCTTGAGAGGGGTTGCTATCTGCAATAGTGCAGTTTTTCTGACACTTAGAAGCACTTACACTGTAGAGCTCTGTAACATAGGAATAGAACATTCTCACAGAAATTACTTTGCTGCTTTGTAGAGATAATACAGTCTACCTGACCATCCTCTTTGACAAAAACCACAGGTTATTTAGCTAAAAGCAGCTTTTATATTTTTCATTTATAATAGTAGGCTTTGTTCACTACAGGTTGCGAAAGCTTCATTCCAGAGGAACAATGATGCCTTAGATGCTGCACTTTTTTACCTTGCCATGAAGAAAAAGGCAGTGGTGTGGGGTCTGTTTAGGTGAGTTCTGCTAACTTGAAGTTTGACTAAATCTTAACCAGGAATGCAAAGCAGAACTCATTCAAGAGTAGAGTTTAATTTCAAGTAATATTGTTCGAGTGATAGTATACAAAGGTACATAATAAATAGCTGTATACATTGCATTTCTTTATACAGGTCCCAGCATGATGAAAAGATGACTGCCTTTTTCAGCCACAACTTCAATGAAGACCGATGGCGTAAAGCTGCTTTAAAAAATGCTTTTGCTTTGTTGGGAAAACAACGTTTTGAGCAGTCAGCTGCATTTTTCTTGCTAGCAGGTTCACTAAAAGATGCTATAGAGGTATCCACTTTTGAGAAATTAAGTTTCAGTTTCTAATTTGACCTATGTTACTGCATCCTTACAAGATGTTCTCTGATGAAGTTTTCACAAATTGTGGCAGCACAAATGAGATGGTATGTCCACACAGGGCTCCCTTGTGCCTTGCAGACATACCATTTACCTTCACTCTACTGTGAAAAGCAACTGGGAAGCTGATTTGAAAACCAGAATAATTGTTCAGATACAGCATTCCTCAGTGGAAGCACTTTTGGGAGTATCAGCACTTACCCCTTCTGGCAAAACTTTGTTTGAACTGCACCATTAAATTGTAGCAGTCTGTTCAGCCTCCAACTATTCTGCATGACCTATTGGTACAATATTTAGTTTAAAAAAAGGAGTCAAGAGTTCTCTTCTGAAGCAGTTCTGGGATCCCTCATTAGTGGAGCAATGATGCTGCTTGCCACAAGGGAGGTGGGAGCTGTGAGAAGCATCATAAGCTAACCAGTGTCTCTCAGGAGAGGATGGGAGCTAGAGAACCTCTAGAATACCTGCCTACTTATTTACAATATGTTTGTCTTCACTTGAGAATGCATTTTCCTCAGAGATGTAATTCTGTATGAGGTGGTATGAAAAATATCTTACCAGTGATGTAACAGCATGAAACTTGGAGAGTGCAATTATTCTACTAGATAGAATAAAAATAGACCTCTTTATCTTCTGCCATATTAATTTTTAATGCTACCTACTGCTATGCATATTAAAATCCCTAAAACAGAGAAAAGTACACCTCTTTCCAAACCGAAGAAAATGTTACTTGGATGTATATCACTTACCACATTTTGGACCCAAAGATTAATTTATACTCAAAGAACAGATAAGGGGAGAAGAAAAATACCTGTTATGTAAACATATATTGCTATACATTTTTTCATTTTATAGAACTCCGTTTCCCTCATAAAACAACCTTTTCACCCCTGCTTACCATAGGTGTGCCTTGAAAAAATGGAAGACATCCAGTTGGCCATGGTCATTGCTCGTCTGTATGAATCAGAGTTCGAAACCTCTGTCACATACACCTCCATTCTCTATGAAAAAATTTTGGGTTGCCAGAAGGATGGAACTGGATTCAGCTGTACTAAGTTGCATTCTGATCCATTTCTGAGAAGCATTGCATACTGGATAATGAAAGATTACACACGAGCACTGGATACCTTATTGGAACAAACACCAAAAGATGATGATGAAAACCCAGGTAAGGGAAAAAATATTGATCTCATAGGACAAACTTATTAAGAAAAAGAACAGTGGGAGAAATGCTTTAAAACACTATAAATATATGTTTTCAATTCTTTCCAAGGGTTTAACTTTCTAACAGCAAACTTAGTTCCTGCTGTAAGCTAAGCTCAGGAGAGCTGTCTTTGTTTGGCACTTCCATACAATACTTCTCTGGTAATGAATGCCGGTTGCTCTTTTTTCCAGGGGACTTAAATTCCTATTCTTGCTTCTAGAAAGTAATAGAATTGTAGCAGGAGTTCCTATCCCATCTCTTCAAGATTAATATGAAAGTGACGAGTGACTTCATAGGTTTCATATCCCCTATAGGAATTTCTTTGGGGAAATCTGTACCTGATCATCTCAGCTGCCTTTTAGGTTAGCTGAGTGCAATGTACCTGCAAGACAAATGATAGAATTTTTCTCTTTCTACTCATCCAGCTCATACCTTTTTCTTTTTGTGGGGAATGTGTAATTATGTCATTTTATTTTGGCAACTAGACACAAAATTGTCCATCTTTATGTGTTTTGTTAAATCTCTAATTCAGGAAATAACTGCAAAACAGAGTAATGCTATCTAAAAGGTGGATTCAATAGATATCATATCTGTTTAATTCCTCAGTTATTGTCAAATCATGCAATCCTGTGGTGTTCAGTTTTTACAACTATCTTCGGACCCACCCTTTGCTCATCCGAAGATACTTCAGCTCACCAGAAGGAACTCTGGCCACCTTGGGTCTAAAAACTGAGAAAAGCTTTGTTGATAAAATTAATCTTATAGAAAGAAAATTATTTTTCACTACTGCAAATGCTCATTTTAAAGTGGGCTGCCCTGTACTAGCCCTTGAAGTTCTTTCCAAAATTCCAAAAATAAGAAAAAAGTCTACTGTAGCTGGAGAAAAGGATTCATCCAGTCCTTCAATCCAGGCTGATGTTTCAGATTCCAAAGCCCTACAGAATGGTGCTGGAAGTGGTGATATAGACTGGTCAAAGCCCATTTCAACTTCCTTTGCTTTGGAGAGTACTGTTGAATCTTCAGCACAATTTGACTGGAGTCAACCAGCAGTAAAATTTGATGATGAGCCCCTCACTCTTGATTGGGGTGAAGACAAAAACGGGTCAGATGAAGAAGACAAGGATGTTGGGATAATGATGAAAAAGTCCGATTCTAAGAGTGAAGATGAGAGGACCTCAGACACCAGCATGGCTCAAACGCCTCATGGGGAGATTTCTGAGGCAGGAGACACTGAGGTTGATGTTATTGCTGAGCAACTGAAGTTCAGAGCCTGTTTGAAAATCCTTATGACTGAACTGAGGACTTTGGCTACAGGTTATGAAGTGGATGGAGGAAAGCTCAGATTTCAGCTGTACAACTGGCTGGAAAAAGAGATTGCTGCTATGCATGAAATATGCAACCATGATGCAGGAGACAAAGACTACTATAAAACATATACCAAAGTAAATGGGGACCTGCTTGAGCCCGAAGACATTACAGATAAGCCAGACATTGGCTCGTACGAACGGCACCAGATTGAAAGACGGAGGTTACAGGCAAAGCGAGAACACGCTGAGAGACGGAAGTGGTGGCTGCAGAAGAACCAAGCTCTTCTCAGGGTTTTTCTCAGTTATTGTAGTCTTCATGGGGCACAGGGTGGAGGTTTAGCGTCTGTCAGGATGGAGCTGAAGTTCTTGCTGCAGGAGTCACAGCAGGTAAAGAAAATTCAGCTCATTTCTATTGATGAATGTGAACAGTGCTAAGCTGTCATTTATGTCAAATGCATGAGTTTGTGCCCAGATAGATGCTGCTAATGTTCTGCAAGTGTAATGGTCACAATAATTTTAATGTTCTTGGAGAAAGAACTTGCTGTTTAAGTGTGCTGCTTTTCCCAGTACAGATTATTTGGTTCTGAAGCATCTGCTATATGAGGATCAGGCTACTTATGATTAGAGATTAGAGAATATAAATGTTGCTGGTTTATATCGTAGCTGCAGCATTGTACGTGTTACTACGACATAATTTTGGTCACAATTTCTAGATACCTATATAATAAATTAGAGATTAAATAAATTATAGATACCTATATAATAAATTAAATTCACATTTACTGAAATAAAACAAAATCTCATTCCTAGACCTCTGCAGATCATGCAAAGGAGCTACAAGGAATGGAGTGTTAGCTTCAAGGCTCAACAAATAATCTGAAGTCTGACAGGGTACTACTCTCTTTACTCTGTTATGGCATTTTCTACATTTCATACAGAAAAAGATACTTTACAGCAAATGTTAATTACTACACTGAGCTACAGCAGATAATCTGATACTGGGCAAGTCTTTTAACATACTCTAGACCTAGATTTCTCCTATTTCAAGTAGGAGCAACAGACAGCTGTTTTGGTGGCACTTGGCTTAGAATGTACATTAAAGAATTTTTAAAGTTCTGTTTGTTTCCCCTTGAGAAACTCAGATGAGTACAAATTTGGCTTTGTTATTAAAATCAGACCAGTGACTATTTTATCAACTTGTGCTACTGCAAGTACATTTTTAGTTAGTGTTTCTTAACAGACAGTCTCCACACTTCCTAGTGAACTACATGAAAATACTCTTCCTGCATGAAATCAAAATGTGTTCCAGCAAAATTGGTTATCAGGTCTGAACCTTGTTATTATAGTAAATACTAACTTGCTTTTGACAGTAAAATCTTGTCTGTACTGAATAGATAGCAATGGAAGAAGAAACCTGGGAAATAACCTGGGAAATATATTTAAGATGTTAAATTATCTCTAATTTAATTTTTTTTTCAGAGCAACAATTTTAAATACAGTCTTTTCTTTTAAACAGGAAACTACTGTAAAGCAACTCCAGTCTCCACTTCCACTACCCACAACACTACCACTGCTTTCTGCAAGCATAGCATCCACAAAAACTGTGATAGCTAATCCTGTGCTGTACTTAAACAACCACATCCATGATATACTTTACACTATTGTGCAGATGAAATCGCCACCACATCCTAATATTGAAGATGTCAAGGTAATTCATAGCTTTAATCTAAGGTTTGATGAAGTAGAAAGATGGTAGGAAAAGACAGGAATGAGCCCAGGGTGAGTTTAGGAAAGTTTTCTTTTTTAACTGTTGGACAGTACCATTTTCTTCACACTGTAGATTTCCTTGAACTTTCCAAGAAGTCCCTGCATTTCCTCTTTTTAAGAACTGGACTGGTTTTTGTCATCTTGTGAGGCAGAACCAGTTATTTTGTTACTTCCGGAGACTAATGCAATTTAGGAGATTTTAGATAAAACTATTATATCATGACTATACTACACTGTTAGTATTTTATGTATATTGAGTAGCTATTACTACATTGAACTGCACTGTTATATAGTACAGCTTCCAGGAACCATCCCATCAAATTCATTGTCATAACAGGACATGCCTAATCAGTGCTTGACTATGCTCATTTACTGTGGCTGTTCTGTATTAGAATCAAGTTAATTATCTTGACATAGTATTAGAAGGTGTTGACTACCATCAAATTATCTTGAACAAACAATTGTGACTATAAGCACTGTACTCTAAACTTAAAGTAACAGTTAGTATTTCTTGTACTTGGTTTAAAACTAGGACAGAACTGCAGAACACATTTCCAATACCCCTTAGAAGGAAATGTATTTGACTCACCTTTTGTGTAAAACATAGCGCTTATTGGTTCTCTTTATTTTAGGTGTACACACTTCATTCTTTAGCAGCTTCACTTTCTGCATCCATTTATCAAGCACTATGTGACAGCCACAGCTACAGGTAAAGAGGGTAGTTTTTGTACAGGCCTACATTTGCAGTATACTTTGTGCATCCTAAATGGAAATTCTTCCTGCATGTGACTTAAAAAGCGATTAAATGTTTGTGTACGAGTAAAGATATTTGTGCACATTAAACATTGCTAACTTTGATATGCCAAATCAATTTTACACTGATAAAATGACACCAATCATTAATAAACAGTAGGAAAATATGATGTCAGTCTCACCTGGGACACTCACTTTCTCATCAGAAAAAAATTTATTTGTATGTAGCAGTCAAACAGAAGCAAATCAGTTTACTGGGATGGTTTATCAAGGACTGCTTTTGAGTGATCGACGCAGACTGAGGACAGAAAGCATTGAAGAACACGCAACTCCAAACTCATCTCCTGCTCAGTGGCCTGGTGAGACTAACATAAGGTTACTTTTAGCTCCACCGGACTGGCTCCATGTGCCAAAATTATTTCACTGTCCTGTATGAGGGAGGAAATAGTGGATAATCAATGACAGATGTTTCTAACTAGTTCTCAAAATAGTAACAGCCTTTCACTTTTTCACATGAAACAGCAAAACAAATAACAATAAACTTTATATATGGCAAACATCTTGCTTGAAAAAGAGACCACGATCTTTAGGATAAACTTAATGACAGTTTGTCACCTCAAAATGTTTTCCTCCAGTCTGCCTAACTCCCTAACAATGGTACCTCTATTGTCTCCTCAGTACTGTCCTACATGTATGCTGTACTTGGTATAGCTATCAAAGCAGCTATTTCTGATGTAGAAGCATAAAAACCTGTGGAAATGGTGTGGGAATTTCATAGGCACACTGAACTGCCCATAGTATTTGCAGAGAAGTGCAATGCAAAAGTCCCAGACTCAAGAAGGCTTTTTATAATTTTGATCTTTATGATTTTAAGAAAACTGTTAATAGTATGTTTTGTCTGAATAAAAGCATCATGTGGCTACTAGCATTTACCATAAAGTGTAGAGGTAAAACGTTTTATTTTTGTCCATTTGTCCGCCTACTCATTTAACCCCAGAATTCTTCCTCTTTGCAGGTGTGAGTTCACTTATCAACCTCTTAAGTTCAGCTCAGGATGAAGACCAGCCGAAGCTGAACATCCTGCTGTGTGAAGCTGTTGTAGCCGTGTACCTGAGTCTGCTGATCCACGCCCTGGCCACCAACTCGTGCAATGAGCTGTTTCGGCTGGCGGCGCACCCACTCAACAGCCGCATGTGGGCTGCTGTCTTCGGAGGGGGCGTGAAGCTGCTGGTGAAACCCCGCCGGCAGTCCGAAAACATCCCAGGTACCCTGCTCTCCAAAGGGCATGCTCATGGCCTCTGCATTTCACACCCCCTGCTAGCCTAGGAGGAGAGCCTTCCTTCCTTTTAAAGGCCAAAGCAGAATTTAAGAAACTGCTGGCAAGAAAACAGTTACATCAACTAGAAAGGTGAAACAAATAATAGCCTTGCAGTTGTCTTCTGTAAAGGCATCCAGCACATTTTGAATTTGCCATAAAAACGGAGTAGTTATTACAGTATTAATAGTAATATTAGGTGCTTACTTAAAACATTGTTCAGGACTTTCAGTGAATTTTTTTTAGGGGAAAAAAACCCAGCTGATATAAATCAGTGTGAATACCTATGAGTTTTTGTATGGGAGATGAGTGTTGTTATTTAATGACTGCAATAACTAGGAAACAGTATTTCTGAAATCAGTTTCTATTGCAAGGTAGGATTTTACCTAGCACAAGACCACAGAGAAGAAATACCGGCTTCACCTGGCAGAAAAGCAGCTCATGCATATGTAAGCCCAGGATTTATACAAAGACAGATAAGCAAGTGTTAATATGCTGCATGAGGAAAAACAGAAGTGGAGATTGAACTCAGACTCTGAAGACAGATACAACCATTTGTAATAAACTTCAGCAATACCAGAAGTCATATCACACAGACGTAAATCGCCAATAGGCTTGAAACTTATGCAAAGATTAGACATTCCCTCTCCAGAACATAAAACCAAACAGTAATAAGGCATTGCACCACTACAAGTATGCACAATGGGTACCTGTCATTCATGAAATAAGTTAAACTCATTTAGGGCAGTTATTGTCATAAGGTGGTAGGATGAATAATTTCTGTAAGTCCTGTTCATTTGAGATGTATTCTGTTTTCCTTTAACCTTCAAGCTGCTACAGCTTCTGATGTTTCAGAGGATGGTAATGAAGGTTTGTAAAGACTTGCAGTGTAGATGAGTGTTTGTAGTGGCTTTTTTGAACAAAGAGAATAGTTTTTAAATACCTAGCTCCCTTGTAATAAAGTAAGTGTGATCTTCAGTGTTGCCTGACCAATAACACTTTGCTAAACAAATTCCATGTTATTATTTTGCTTACTGTTAAGGTATTTTAAATCATAACACTTTAAAGTAGACTTCAGTTGTCAAAAAGCCTGTCTTTCTATTAAATTTTCTTTGTTACCCTAAGAATTCCTTGGTTTTTATTTGAGTAACTTCTAATTGTGCAGCATATCGTTTAGTGATATTTTACGTATTACTTTATTTATCAACAAATTTTCTGAATTTTTTTATTTCTTTCTTGAGAAATTTTACAGCTAAAAGAGTGTTTAAAAGCTACATGTCCTAAGAACTTAATCCAGTATGTAAATATAAAGTAAAATGTATTTTTCATAATGTATATATAATATATAAATCTAAGGTCTAAATGCCACAGTTACTGAATTTATCATAATGAAACTTTTTTATGATTACACTTACTTTATTTAGGCTGGCTTTGATTCTAAATCAGTAGAAATTAGTACCAATAACAGTGGTATTCGTTGCTTCAGTTATAAAATACAGACATTTTAAAGATGCAATACTAATATCACCTTTTTTAATTACCTGAATTCAGCACCTCCTCTTCCATCAGAAGAAATGGATAAACACCGCCGTCGGTTTAACATGAGAATGCTGGTGCCAGGAAGACCAGTAAAGGACAGCAATGTACCACCACCTGTACCTGCAGAAAGACCCTCTTACAAAGAAAAGTTTATTCCTCCTGAACTCAGCATGTGGGACTATTTTATGGCAAAGGTAATTGAAAATTCCATCAAGTGCTAAAGGACAAAAATAAAGAGAACAATTTAAGCACTCTTAGTAGTAAGATGCAGAATATTATCCTCGTAATAAAAGAAAAAGAGCCTACAAGTCTGTTACTTCACTTTCAAAACATGTCTCTTGTCAATAATAGTGATTAACATTTTTCCCCCTCGCTAATTACTTATATTTTCAGGGACATTGACTTATAGGTTGAATTGCTGTCATTTAAACTCTGTGAGAGTCGTAAGTGAAGTCAGAGAAGAGAAGAGGATACTGTTTTTATACAGACTTCTGCTTTGCATTGCAGCCCTTTCTCCCTTTATCAGACAGTGGTGTTATATACGATTCTGATGAGAGCATTCACAGTGACGAGGAGGAGGACGACGCTTTCCTCTCTGATGTGCAGATCCAGGAACACACAGATGCCAATTCTTACAGGTCAGCAGAAATTGTCAGTATTTTAGAATAATTATGTAATGTGCTTACCTTTGCTTCCAAATTTAAAAAAAAAAAAAAAGATCTTCTGCACCATCCAACGTAAGTCAAGGAATTTTAGTACTGCGGGCAGACTGGTCTATGGCAATGGGGTTACAAATTCTTGTCACAATAACAGTTCCCCATTTACTTGCCAGAAAAAAGGGATTAGGAAGTTAAAGCTGTGTAGTTTGCAGGTTTTTGGGCAGGGGAAAACCATTGAGAAACACCTATTTTCATTTTTAACACTCAACGTAAGGTACCACAATGCCATCTCTAGAATAATGGTTTAGACTGCTAATTCATGCATGTAGTTTTTGAATGAGGTGCAGGTTAAATAGAAGCTTTCTGCAGTGTTTTTCTAACCTGTGTATTAGCTTGAAGAAAAATACCCTGTAGATAACTCTTAATGCTTTTTTAACACAACTAAATCTATTATTTTTATACAGCTGGGCTCTTCTACATCTGACAATGGTAAAACTAGTTCTGCACAACATTAAGAACTTCTTTCCCATTGCTGGCCTGGAATTTACTGGTATGCTAAATCCTGCTTTACATTTTATTTTTATGTATATGTGGCTTTCTGTCAGACTTTGGGTTTTAATTCTAATTTTAATATTCAAATAATTAAATACTTATTTATTACAACTGCCAACATGCCAACATTTCCTTTCAAGATTTTTTTTTATAGTTAGTTATTATGGGGGTTTTATACTCACTGTAACTTAATTTTTTTTCTCTGAGCCTTACTTTATTAGTATTTCTGTTTAGATCTGCCTGTAACATCTCCATTGGGCGTTGCTGTAATAAAAAATTTAGAACACTGGGAACAGATTCTTCAAGATAGAATGGACCAGTTTGAAGGCCCACCTCCAAACTACATCAATACTTACCCCAGTGACCTTGGTGTAGGGGCAGGACCAGCTATTCTCCGCAATAAAGCAATGATGGAACCTGAAAACACACCATTCAAGTAAGTTGTTGGTTTTTTCCTAGCAAAAACACATTCTTTGATGGCAGAAATTCTAAAGAGCATTTCCTCCTCATGCTGAACAGCCAAACGAAGGTTGTCTAGGTCTTAGGTCTAGTAGCCAATGTTCTGCAGAAACCATTTTCCCACATCCCTTTGTTCATTCTTATGCAGCTGCCTGTCTCCTGCAGCAGGCTTTACTTACCCTGCTGCACCTTTCACAGCTGCAGCAAGAAAGGAAAATGAGGAAAGAGGAGAGGTTGTAGGAATTAAGGACAGCGGCTGCTGCTGGGAGCACCTATTCATCCTGTTTTACTATTCCTTCAGTGGCAGTTGTCTCTCACCCTATCCCAGCACCAGAGGAGTTATATAATATGTGCAGATGTCTGGGGGAGGAGAAAGACAGTTGTACTAAGGTCCTTTTAAGGCTAATCCTCCCATGTTTAGACAGTGTCATGCCTGGAGGTGTCTGTAAATGCAGATAGTGAACCGTGTTTTTGACTCAAAAATAACTTGCTTTTCTCCATATATTAAACTACAACAGAGCCAGCACTGCAAAATGACTCGGCAGTGCCCTGGCAGCCAGGAGGGCCAGGCGTGTCCTGTGGGGAGTCAGGCACAGCATGGCCAGTGGGACAGGGGAGGGACTGTCCCACTCTGCTCTGGGGCAGCCTCACCTCGAGTGCTGAGGCAGTTTTGGGTGCCACAGTATAATAAGGATAAAAAACTGTTAGAGAGCATCCAAAGGAGGGCAGTGAGGATGCTGAAGGGTCTGGAGGTGAAGCTGTGTGCTGAGGGCTTTGGTCTGTTCAGCCTGGAGGAAAGGCAGACCTCACAGCAGGTACAGCTTCCTCCTGAGGGGAAGAGGAGGGACAGGCACTGATCCCTGCTCTCTGGTGACAGTGACAGGACGCAAGGGAATGGCCTGAAGCTGTGTCAGGGGAGGTTTAGGTGTGTAGTTAGAAAAAGGCTCTTCACCCAGAAGGTGGTTGGGCACTGGATCAGGTTCCCTGGGGAAGTGGGCATAGCACCACCCACAAAGTTCCGGAAGTATTTGGTCAACGCTCTCAGGCACACAGAAGAATTCTTAGACTTGAGTTAGATGTCAATGGTCCTTGTGGGTCCCTTCCAACTCAGGATATTCTGTGTTTCTTTGCTTCTTCTGTTTTATCCAGATCAAAGGATTACTCAGCTCTTCCAGCAAAAAGGCTCTGGCATTTTCTTGTGAAGCAAGAACTTCTGCAGGAGACTTTTATAAGATATATATTCACAAAGAAGAGAAAGCAGAGTGAGGTAAACAAAGGATGTAACTTTTTTTTAAAGAGCCCAATTATAACTGTTCCTCAGTTTCCTCAGTATTTAATTTTTTTCCCATTTTTCATTGACATTTCAGTTTCTCTCATTTAACAATGTTTGGATTTTTTCAAAGTCAACATGACTGTCATGTTGTTGATTGGGATATCAACTGAGCCAAATATTTTCAAACAAGACTTATCTCACCTTTATGTATTTGAATACTATGTTAATAAACGGAACATTTGCAATAAGAGTAATAAGCAAAGAAATTTGAAATTTTTTTGGTGTGTCATACTGAGAAAGAAATTTAAATGTGCTATTCATTTGTGTATATGTATATATGCATGAGTAATATATACATATAAAGGTAATATTATATAGTAATATATAATATGGGGCTTTACAAATTGTACCGGTTACAACTGCTATGTTCTAACTGAAAATTTAAGCCAACACAAATATCATGGGAAATAAGTATATGATTTAATATCTTTTAGAATTCCTGTAAGTATGGAGTTTGTGTGTGTATTACTCCTCCATTTATTTGCTATATCATGCATTTTGTGTTCATCTAGGAGGCATTGCATTTTAAGTGAGTTTGTTTAGATTCCTGTCTTAGTTTCTGTGCCTTTTATAAAAAGTTAAAAATACATTTGTCATCATTTACTGACAGAGTGGCCTTTAAAATCTAGTTTGGAATGTTTCATTCTTTTTTTATATTTGTTTGTGCATGTGTTTTGTGTTTGTGACTGTGTGATGTTGTGTAGTCTGTAGAAGATCGTGTGGAGCAGGTCAAACAAAACTGCGTAGCAGAAGATCACAAAAACAAGGTAGTATCCCTTCTCCCAAACCTCTAGCACATTCTTAAAAGTTCTGTGGAACTGGCTTTTCTTTTCTAATGTGACTAACAGAAGCTGTGTGTTCTGTGTAGTCTGTGTGACAGGCTTTTAATCCATGAACTAACTTCGGATGTCCTGATAATTGGGATGAGTGAGCACCTTGTAAATAGTGTTGCACACACAACTTCATGTTTCTTACACTCAAATATCACTTTTGGCTTCTAGAACACCAAAGAGTATGAGAAATCTAAAGTTTAGCTACTGAAGCAATGCTAAGGCCACTGAACTTTTCTTGCATGAATTTTGTATAGATTTTTGCACTCTGAATGTACCACTACAGAAAGGATTTTCACACTAATTGAAGTGTTTTATAAATGTTTTGTAGGTTGAAGCAGATCTTGGATACCCTGGAGGAAAAGCAAAAATTATTCACAAAGAATCAGATATGATAATGGCATTTGCAGTTAACAAGGTAAGCCTCAAATAGTACAAGAAATGTAATAAAGTATCTTAATTATAGTTAGTATAAATTTTGTATTTGTGCTGCATAGGCAAACAGCAATGAAATTGTTTTGGCATCTACACATGATGTTCAAGAACTTGATATTTCAGCTCTACTGGCTGCTCAGTCATTTATATGGATTGGGGAAGAATATGACAGAGAGTCTAAAAGGTAGGATTGTTTCTTTGTGCTTATATTAATAAGAGGATGGGTTTTTTTGGTGGGCCTGCATCTATATTACCCCTGTAAGCACAAATGGAGCATACAAAAACGATAATTACTCTTGTTCAGTAGGTTTTCAGGTTGCTTTGCAAGTGAGGGAAAGCCAGAGAATAATTAATGTCTTTAGGCATGCGTGCACGAGTAAAATCCCATGTGGTGCATAAGGTGATGAAGGAAGTGCTACTTTGGACACCCTGCAGTTCCCTTGCATCAGTGCAGCAGTGTGGAGGGTAGTTGTGGTAGCTGATGCTGGTTGTTCCTGTCCCCTCCATTCCTGTGTTGAGAAACTGTGAATGCATCAGCTGCAGCAGGCACTCCTCTGTACCAGCTCCCAGCACATTGCACACACAGGTCAGGAACAGCCCAACCATATTCTTCTCAACAGAGCTTATATTCTTGGGATCATCTCTTGAGATTAAACATGGATAGATTTGGGCCACGTGGAAAGAATTTGTGCTGCATAAGTGCAGGAACGATCAATTTATAGTCTCACCATTGTCACTTCCTCTACCCACGGCCATTAGGCTCTCGACAAATAAGCAAAGATCATTAAGAGCAAAGAAGCATTTGTCTAAAGCAGAACTGTTCTTTTACAGTTCCGATGACGTTGACTTCCGTGGTTCTACCACAACTCTGGCTCCTTCAACTGCACCATCGTTTGGAGTGAGTCAAATCCAGCCATCTCCATCCATGCCCTGGCTAGGCACTGGGCAAACCAGCACTGGAGCTGGTGTGGTGAGTACTTTGTGTGTGCAGCTCAGGAGAGCGGGCTGTTTGTCTGCTGTTATTTAGTAGAGAGACCAAGCATGTCGTCATATTGTCAATCCACTAGTGATATGAAAGGCCAGCAGCAGCCAAGACCTGCCCAGAAAGAAGGCCAAACTAAGCATTTTGTCATATGCTGTGGCACAGAACTATTGTGATATAGAAAATAATGGGTCAATCTGGGTGGTTTTCTTTCTTATGGGAACTTTGATGTAGCACCATTCACATAATGTTAGCTTAATAGATTTTTTTTTTTAACTAGGGGACACTCACCACGTAATAATATAAACAAAATTGAATAGTGTGTTTATGTCTTTTTCAAAATTATTTTAATTTTTCTTTGTTTCATATAAAGCTGATTAAAAGAAATCTGAATAACGTCAAGAGAATGGCTTCACATCCAGTCCATCAGTATTGTAAGTGAATCACTAGTATGGAATTGATAATTTTCTACAAAATACTGTATTATTAATGATCATCTTTTAATCTTAGATCTTACAGGAGCACAAGATGGAAGTGTCCGAATGTTTGAGTGGACAAGGCCACAGCAGCTGGTGTGCTTCCAGCAGGCTGGGAGTGCCAGGGTGACAAGGATGTATTTCAATGCCCAGGGAAACAAGGTGAGTACAACATGTAGGGTTTTGGGGGGCTTGGAGATTTTATTCATAAGGAAATGTTTGGTTGTGCTATGACCTCTAAAGCTGTTTTAACTGCTGCAATGCAGAACTATTAGGATGCCCTAGAACAATGATATTGTGTTATGCATTTTGGCTGCATGTGGGACCTTTGTAATAAACCCTTATTCTCCTTTCTCTTCTCTCAGCTCCACACTGCTATCCCATTTCCTATTTGCCATATATTCACACTATTTGTTCTCCCTTTTCAGAAATCCTTACTCCCATGTGGTGACCATTTAAAATTAAGTATTTTTTAAAATTCTAAGGAGATTCCTTATTTAATGCACACTTGTATCAATAATAGAATAATAGAAGCTGGAAAAGACCCCCAAGAGCATCAAGTCCAGCTGTCCATCAGCACAGGCATAGGTCTTCAAGAAGTGCCTCCCACTTTGCATTCTGACCAAGATAAAGTTTTAACAGAGTGCATTACCTAGAAGGACATGGAAGACAGGGATAATTCAGCCCATGAGTTGAAGGCTGTGAGTGTACTCCACTGGAGTGGAGAGCAGGAAGGGTAAAAAAAGACGTGCTTTGGCCAAAAGTGACTATGAGGGATATGAGGTCAGAAAGAAAAGTGGAGAAAGAAAGAAACTGGGAGGAATACCCATCTCTTCAGTTTTTCATGTTTCCCATTATATTAACAGGTCTTGTCTGCATTTTTACTGACCAAATATTTAGCTTTATTATAGTTAAAAGCTATAGAAAGTGTGGGCATGACTGTGCATAGCTATAAAACAGCAAAAGTGAAATAGTTGGAAATATAAAGTATCTGCCAGCATATCTATTATAAGGGGGCATCGAATGTAGTTTAAACTTATCCTAAAAATGTGTTTTGATTGTGTTTTGAGATATTGCAGTCTTACCATTATGTGGGAATCTATCTTCAGTCAGAAATAAGGATGTACTTCTTGTTGCTGTGCTTCACATGAAGGTCATTCAGGCAGGACTCATGAAACTCAACTAAAAAGAGAAAATATAAAAATATTTCTAAATATTCTGTAAGTATTTTACAATACTTACAGAACATGCTGCATAAAATATACAATATTAAATGTTATTCATGTTGGTTAGTAAGTATAGCTCACTCATTTTACCATTCGTGACTACAATCTTTCCACAATTGTTCTTATCATGCTTTCATGGCATGTTGTCATGCATCTTACTTGATGGCTTTGTTAGCTTTAGCATCTAACATTAGGATTTGAAAGATAAGCTTCCATGCTTTCTCCATTTCCAGAAAAGAATTGAGCATGCAGGAGAGCACCAATCATTAAATAGTCTTTAAACAATGAGCACTGAACTCACTTGGTTTCTAAATTAGGGGGTTTTTTTGACCTTGATAATCATGGTTCTTGATATCCAATTTGCAGGCGAGGGTTTGGTGGTTCAGGTGGGTTTTTCCCTGAAGTCAGCAGTTTACTGTCATGAAGCATCCAGTAACCACCAGGTCATGCTAATACATGCAGTTTGTTCCTTGCAGTGTGGTGTTGCCGATGGTGAAGGTTTTCTAAGTATTTGGCAAGTAAACCAAACCACCTCTAATCCTAAGCCCTATTTGGTAAGTAAACAGATTTTTGTTTATTCTTGTTATTATTCTTGTAGAGGAAAGAAAAGCTTTTGAAACCTGACACCAGCCCAGAGCATATGACTCTATGAGACATAATTGACTTTGCTGCTTTTTAATTGGCACACTTCATTACAGCAGAGTTTCAATGATACGTCTTTGGAAAACCACTTGCACAATAACCATAAGCTGCAGTGTAATTACAACTACTCCTTCAACATGGCCCTTGTTTGCATTGAAAATCAGAGCCACAACTAATGACTTCATAATCCCAAAACTTAGTAAAAATACACTCTTCAATACATTTTACTGCTTCTTAACATGAAGACCATGCTTAATTTAAAACTCAGGCTGTTGTCATACACTATACTGTGAATTTGTTCTTTGTCACTTATTGTAGTATCTTTTCATTTTATACTGGATTTTAATCCATTGTTCCATTCTCAGTTTCAAACTGTGAGTTTTTAAACTTTGTTTCAAAGACTCTTTGTTTTTTGCTATCACTGACATCAGACTGACAGTAGTTGCTTTTGATGCAAATAACAACTGGATAAGATTGCACTCTTCTGTTTGTTTTGTTTTTAATAGAATTGGCAGTGCCACAGTAAAACCACAAGTGACTTTGCTTTTATAACCTCTTCAAGTCTAGTTGCTACATCGGGACAATCCAATGATAACAGGTGTGTTTAAATAAACAGTGAAGAATTTCAGAACTACTTATTCATCTCCCTTAACTTGCTAAGCTCTTGGGCATTAATGTGTGGCTGACACTTTAAGGCTTGTTGTTCCAAGGTTTGTTACGGCTTGGGCTTGCACTAATTGCTGGCTTGAGCTAATTTCTTCAGTTGTTTGTTTCCAAATTTAGTTTTTGTGAGGAATGTTCAATAGTTAACAAGTTGTGTTCCAAATGCAATTACTTTGACATATGCTGTTGCTGGAGGTAGAAATCTGTTCAGCAAAGCAGGATAATTCTTTTTCTCTAAAAAGAATAACTTCTATAATTATTTGACATTGATCAAGACAACGTTTGATCAATATACATTTTAAGGGTAGAAGGTATAGTTCCACTAAGAAGCATAAAAGAGCAAAGAAAAAGAATTAAAACTCTTAGTTCTGTGCAAATGCTCTCCAGTGACTAGAGAGTGTTCAATTCTGCCTTCTAAGCTGACATAAAATGTGAAGACTTTTGGAGTCATATCATCCCATTAGTCGCTTGGCAATAGGCCATAATGATTTTGGTTTTTTCTTCCCCAGAAATGTGTGCCTCTGGGACACCTTGGTTTCATCTAGTAACAGTCTTATACATGGTAAGTGCTGTGGTGAAAATTCAACCTCTGCTTCTCACTGACCAAGGAAATACAGCATGTGTGTGCATTTGGGACAAGGGGAAAACCTCATACTGGGGAGCAGGTCTAAGTTTGTGTTGCACACTAATACATGCACCAGACTGGTTCTGCATGTTCTCTAGCATGATGTTAATCTGCTCTAAGTGGAAGAGTATGAAGAAAGAACATCATAAGGGTTCTTACCAACCAAAAGGGTTTGGGTTGGAAGGGACCTTAAAAATCATCTCTTTCCACTCCCCTTGTCATTGACAGGGACACCTTTCACTAGACCAGGTTGCTCAAGATCAGCTAGCTATACTTTTTTTAAATCAGGAATTTACCTGAACACTTCATATAGTGAATTTTATATTTTCTCAAATTTTAAGTTCAGGTATGAGCCTTTATTCTAAAGTAAATTAGACTGCATATCATGCTTTCTTGTGCATTGGATCTAGATACCTCTTATGAGAATGCTAAGCTGTCAGCTGATAAGACATTATACCCATATGAAGGAATGTCTTCAAAAAGTTATAAAATATTCAGGGAGCAATTTTTTGGAAGAAATGCATTTTAAGATTGAGAGCTACTTACAGTTTCAAAACTATTTAATTCTGACATCCTTCTCCTTCAGCCTTCACTTGTCATGACCACGGTGCCACAGTACTTCAGTATGCACCCAAGCATCAACTGCTTATTTCTGGAGGTAGGAAGGGATATATCTGTATCTTTGACATCAGACAGAGGCAAATCCTTTTCACCTTCCAAGCACACGAGTCAGCTGTTAAGGCCCTTGCCCTGGATCCTTCCGAGGACTACTTTGTTACAGGATCAGCTGAAGGCAACATGAAGGTAAGGGATGGAGGAGCTGGGTTCTGGAGGAGGGTGTTTTCCTGAAGTAGTGTATTTTCCTATATAAATAGTCAGATAAATGCAGTTTAAAAAAACCCAAAAACAAACCCCCAAAACCCAAACTTGATGTACAGGCTGCTTGCTTTACATTTATAATGTAAACTGAAATATAGTGGTAGACTTCTAAGGCCAAGTAGGTTTTTTCCTTCATTAAAGAATAGTCCTTTTAAGATTGTGAGTCTGATTTTAAGTGGATAAAGCAAAGTGCATGGTTCTGAAAACTTACCTTTGTTTTTCTCTCACTTAAAAATATTCTGGCTTTGCCTTTTCTTTGTAACACAGGGGGCGCTCAGCAGCTTCAACATTGTGTAAAGTTTCTGTATCACCAAGTTCTATTTTTCTCTCCTGATGCTGTAGCCCCAGACAGCTACTGAGAGGTCAGAGTAGTGAGAAACAAACACCAACATGAAAAGAAACAAACAAAACAAAACTAGAAATGCAGTCCCCTTTTTAAGGGGCTGAACACTAAAGGAGTACCTGAATACTAACACTAAAGGAAAGAGACACAACATGGTAAAGAGAAGGTGATTACAGTTTCTTTCCTTTTCTGGAGGACTGCTTTAGAGGGGCTTTCTTGTCCTGGCCTTGATGAGACTCCTGCTACTTAGGACACAGCAGGCAGCTGTGCTTCCTACCACTCTGCATGCTTATTAATTGTGCAGCTTACTCTGCACAGCGTTCCGTAGCAGGAAGGCGTTTCCAACTGCTGGAAAGCTGACACGGTAGTGATCTTGGATGAAAATCAACCTGTCCATTTCTGCAGCTTTCACAGGGGGAAGCTGGGAGGAGGACTCTGCTCAGGTAGCACAGGGAATATACCCTGTCCAATACCCAGCTGGTCCACAGTAAGGCAGCCTTGCACTGCATCAGGAGCCTCTTGAGACTCTTGGACTTGAAATTGTTGCAGAGAGGCAATTAAAAAATATCCTTTATCTTTGCTGAATAGAGTTTAGAACAGCCAGGAATCTGAAACATTGGGGGGAAAATACAAACCCTTTCATATTCATCTTCTTTTGTCCTTCTTTTGATACAGGTGTGGAGACTGACTGGCTACAATTTAATTCATTCATTTAAAAACGAACATGCTAAGCAATCCCTCTTCAGAAATATCGGTGCTGGTGTCACCCAGATTGAGACTGTGCAAGGCAATCGTATCTTCTCCTGTGGAGCAGATGGCACGCTGAAAATGAGAGTTCTTCCCAATGCTTTCAATGTACCTTCAGGCATTTTTGACATTCTGTAGAGTTCTGTGAGCTAATCCTGGTTTCTCTAATGTCCCTATAAGTAGCTAAAAACACAGTGATATGCACTATGGAAAGAAAACATTAAGTTTCTTTTCAAAGCAGTTACTGCAGCATTAAGTATTATGGGGAGAAGACCAACACTTTTACAACAGATGTATTTTGAATATGCCCATAAGGATCACTGGGGTGGAAATGCATATACTGGATTGTAAAAGCCAGGAACTAAACCCAGAGTTGTTGATCATGGGGGGGGGGTTATTGCTCAGTAACCCACAAGCTGCATTTCATGAGTGTTGTAAAGATCCTGACACCTGTCAGTCACTTCACAAGCACTGTGGCTCTATAAGTCAGTAAGCGTTTGCTGACGTGACTCTGATTACTTTTATTCCAGTTTTTCCCACTAAATAAAGCATGTATACAACTTCTCATTGTAAAATAGTTTAGTTTTAATTAAGGGTACTCAGTGTATTTGATTTCTGCAGAAAGTGTAATGGATGCAAGCGCCGTGGAACATGTGCAATCAAGGACGTACTGTGAGAGATGTATCAATTTATGCTGAGATTTTTTTCCCAGTTAGTATTATTGCACAGTTGATACTGTAACTTGCACATCAATACATTTTTAAATGCGATGGGGTTTAATTTGCACAGTATTTTCCTTTCTTTCTGAGCTATGTTTTCTATTGGACACCTGCCTTTACTTTAGGAATGTATTGTAAGCACTAAATGTTTGTAGTGAAGACATCCAGCATTCTAGTCAGCTTTTAGTTTTGAAAACCATTTGTCCAGAAAAAACTTCATTAAATGAAGCTGTTACAAGAATACCAATGGAACATATAATGCCACATTTCAGATGAATGTCAGGCTTTATGTGGCCAGCTAGTAAATAGTGGATAAAACTGGTAATTAAATTATTACCAGAGTATATTGTATAAACTATGCAGAGTTCAATATCGTTTGCTTGTAATATAATTAGCTACTGTTGTCAGATGTATTTTTCTGTTGTAAACAAAAAACATGTTCTTCAAGGACTGGAATGGATGTCTGTGTATTTAAATGTTAACAAACTGTCTTATTCCTCCAATGAAATTTTGATGTCTGTGCTGTATTGCAAGATATACTAGAATAAAAAGCACCTTTCTCCAAAGGTGATTTTAAATTGCAGCCTGTGAAGTATGAAAAGAAGGAAGGGTAAATGTCACTGTTTAGTTTTCCCTTTGTAAGTTAAATAAATTTTATTTCATGGAACAGCCCATTCTAGAACTCTTCCTTATATTTAAACAGATTTATCTAAATCTCCAGTACATTGACTAGATACTTCCTGAGTTAGCTTTAACTTGACCTCAGACTGTACTGAAATACAAAAGATTAGTTGTTTACATTTTATTTTCAGCTGTTCTTGAGAAGTACAAGGTTAACAGAATTAAGTTCCACAGCTGCAAGAAGAAAAGAGGTAGAATTTCCAGGCCTTTCTTCTCCAAGAGGGTGATCCAAGTGTTTCAACAATGTTATGCAGGAGTTTACCATGCTTTAAGATAGGTACATTATCTAGAAAATACCACATCTGACTTAGCTGTGTTTGCCCAAGTATATTGCTGACTTTGGGTGAAAATATTTACTTTATTAGTACCACAATTCAACTTTTGTAACAACACCACAATCAAAGAGACATGAAAAAAAGCACCCACCAAAACCCCCACAGCCCCCACAGAACTATAGCTGTGGAGTGTGAAGTGTCACACTCATTATCCAGGTATAGATAGAATTGTTAGTCTGTGAGTCTTGCTGTATATACTAGTTCAAAGTATTAATTATTATTCTTTGTTCCTTTCTGCATGCAAAGCCTTAGTGATAACGGCAAGTATCCTGAGAAGAGCCCAGCCATCCCTGTGTCACACACTGGAGCTTAGCTGCAGCAGAGAAATTCTTCCAGCACATTTGCTAGACAAGGTTCTGCAGGCACAGACATTCCCGGATTCATTAATGCCTTTTATAGGGCCTGGATCACACAGGTATTAAACAGCTCAGTGCAGTTCAGGATTTATATAACACTTGGCTTCAAAATATTTGGGTGCACTCTTTGAACTTTGGAAATATGTACAAGCAGCTTAGAAATTCAGGTAGGGGTTTTCCAAGAGCATGATTTTGAATTTAGATGCATAAAACAACAGTAGAGATTTTTGTTCCAGTGTTAAATTTAGAACTCTGAAATATCAGAACAAAATTAAATCAAAAAGTTCCTGTTATTTCTCACCTTTCAAAACTCTCAAAAATTTGAATGTGAATTGGCAGTCTCTGACTTATAGACAGAGACTTAACAAGAGATTAAGTCACTAAGCAGTATGATGATTCCAAAAATAGCAGCAAAAAATGTATACCCTTCATTTTATGATTTCATTTGTATGGATGAATATGGGGGCATTTTATTTTAGAAATATGCCTTACTGTAATTAAATAATTATAAGCAAGTTATACTGGTATCATTTGCATGGCAGTGAGACCCAAGGAAGAGTCAAAACTTAAAGACTGTTAAAAATTAAATTTTAATCATAAAGGTTATGTCTTTAATTTTAAGGAAACACAATTCATGTGTATTCAGTATTTAATGTCATTATTCCCATTTTCCTTGTACTTTAGCTGGATTTTGCCTTTGATTATTAACAGCTGATTTGACTTGTCAAATTTTAAGCTTTCTCCTTTTTTCCTATTTAAACAAGTGTTTCCATTCCCATTATTTTTAACAGCTTTAAACCTTTGTCCAGAAAAAATGGTCACAGAGAATCTATGAAAGTGACAAAGGTATTTGTACACAAAAGTTGATTATTTAGGTGTTTATATTAGACCATCATCACTGACTAGAAAATCATTGCAGAGAAAATGATTGGAAATAGAAGTTACAGATAGTCTCTGCTGAGTACATGATCATGGAATAAAAAATTTACATTAGACTCAATTATCGGCTGAATAACAGGGGGAAAACAAAAGTATATCTATGCTGTCTGCCAGCTGTAATAGTGAACAGCAATTTTTTTAAAAGATGAGGATGGCCTATGTAATTGAAGTGTTTATACAAAGGCACCTGACCTCCCGTTTATGCACACTCACAAACCACCAGAAAATTATACCAAGTGAGGAGGCCCCTGTGTGTATATAACAGAGCTTTAAATAGATCCTTTAGTCAAAGGTAGAAATGAATGCATGTGAAAATGTATTCATCTGCCAAAATGGACTGGGTACACCATTAAGCTCCCATTCTCCCACGTGTACAAATTCTTGTCTCGCAGACTGTACGAAAGCATTGCAAGAACAGACTGTGAAGACCGTAACTCAAACCTTGCATCAATCTGCTTCCCTTTCAGTAAATCAAAAGCAAAACTTACTGTCATGTCCTTAGTGTCAGTAACGTACAGAATGCCACATGCTATGAATGCATTACCAGCCTTGGACTTAGGGTAGGTGGTATTGATGTGCCGAATGACCGAGAACGTTTCTTCATCCACGTGTGCTACCATTATATTTTCATCGGTGCTTGAGGCATATATAATCCAAAGCCCCTTCTCATCCACTGCTATGTTGAAATACGTCTTGGAGTTAGAGAAGAGGTAGTTCCGGCCGTGGTGCAAGGCATTTTCAATGAGCAGGGTGCCCAGCGAGGCTCTATCGAGCCCAAATCTGAAATGAGAGACAGCAGGGATTCAGTATGGCTGATCAGAGCTCATTCCACACACGGGAGGGTGAATCACTGAGAGAGGTGCTGTTGAAAATACTTGTTCAAGGACCATTCTGATCTCTTTTAAGATTAAGTTCTCAAAGAACGTTCCAAAACACAAAGGGAAAATTACAAACTAATAATCAATCTGAAAGATGAATAAGAGCATGCTTTGCTTTGGTAGGTTTCACTTTATTTAGTCTATGAGCTTTATTATCACTAGGATGAAAGAAGCATCTAAAAGGAATGGGTGTGAAAATATTGGATACCAGGTAAAGACCCAAAATTGGGAAATGGAATATATACAAAAGCTTTGGACTAGGTGGGAGCTAAAGGGAGAAAATGTGATTGACCAAAGCAGCAGGAATTCTGGGCAGCTTCATCTAGTCTTAGAGTTAGTTCCTCTGATGAAAACACTTCAGATAATGTGGTGATTTACTCAAGTAGACATCAAAGGAATAAAAAAATCTACTTTTGCAGAGCCAAAATTGTGACCTTATGCTGGCCTCAATGGGACAGCCTGAATACTTCCATCTCTGATGTATAAAATTGTTTTTATTCCTTGAAATTCCTTAATAGGTCGATAATCTAAGGGCAGGAGCAGTGAGCAGCTAAATCATGTTCCTCTAGTGGTTTAGAAGGGTAATCAGCTCCTCCCCAGACATCTGCTGTGAGCATTTAATCACCCAATAACACTGGGCTTCAGCAAAGGCAGGGAGAGCGTGGCTTTATATTTTTAAATAATGCCCTCTGCAAAGAAGCACGTTTCAGTGTCTGACCTCTCTCTGAAGCTCCATGCTTCAAATAGAGGGAAGGACTCAATAAAGGAACCTACTGCATTTCCAAGTTTTTTAATGAGAAGTCAAGCTTAATCATAGGATCAGTTCAGATCCAGGAACATACAATACTGAAAGAATATTTCTTCTTTTTAAGCAGCATTGATAGCATATATTGGAAAAAATATCATAAGAAAAGTCAGGAATAACCAATTTAGGCTGTTCCCCTCAGCTTTTGTAAAAGTGACATCTGCAGCAGCTCCATACTACAGCAGCATGTATGTGCAATAAAAAAAAGGTTAAAGGCTGAAGGAGATTTACATGTGGAGGAGAAATACTTGTGTCAAGCCTCTCACTCTTGTTAATTGCTTCACATCTGTAAATAACCTCATGCAAGGGCTAGAAGAAGAGCCCTTAACAGGACTAGTTGCTCAGAAATGCAGATTTTTTTTTTTTTTTTTTTTTTTTTTTTTTTTTTTTTTTTTTGGTGAGGATTCTTTTCTATAAAAAGTCAACAAGATAGAAAGGATCTCAGGATTCATTAGAAATACAAAAATTCTCCAGCAGATCACACACTATCTTTTCCTCTTATATGTGAAAATCCTGAAGAGAGCAAAAAAGTGAGGTTTCATTCCCAGGTTCTCTTGGGCTCCCCCAGTCAGGGACATTCCAGCCTGGAATTCCAAATGGTTCTGAAATTCTCTAAGTTTCTGACATTTGGGGGCAAATGACAAGATATAGTGTAATAGTTTCATCAGCCACCAGAACTCAGGCTACAAACACTTTTCTGATCACTAATATTAGTGAAGTCAACCATAAATAACAGAAATAATAAAGCACATTGTGGAACAAAGTAAAAATAAAAATTAAACTATCACAATGTTGGTGGTCTGACTTATCATGAGAAAAACCTGCCAAGGGCCAGAAAAACCTAGTTTTACCAGTTTTTAGATATGATGAGAAACTCCTTTTGAATTTTTTTTCAACATTTGCAAAATGGGCTAATCAGATGCTCACCTATACTTTCCATTAAAACAATACAAAAATTCCCAGAAGTTCTAATGGAGCCCAAATTCAAGAACTTCACTGTCATGGAATCCATAATGCCTCATTCTGTCTGGGCTGAAGGTAAATAATCTCAGAGCGAAGAACAGAAAGTCCATTTCCCAGAAGCTCCTTGAGAGGATTTGAAAATTCCACAAATAGTTTGTGTTCATCTGTACATGAAAGTATTTCCCAATTAACAGTACGCAAGCAAAGGTGAGAAATCTCTGCCCTATCACTGTGTATTGCTTAGGCAATGATAGTTCTTACAGACCACCAGAGAAAAAGCCAAAAGGTGTTTAAAGGAGGCTGCCAAAAAGTGAGCTTGTGCTTGGCATAATAAATATTGTAGAATCCTTGCAGCTTTCTCACATTCCTTGGCATCCACATGAATATAGGAAGGCGGCACTCACACCTGCTTGGGAACAGACATCAAAGAATTGGTAATGTTCTTGGCTCAGACATCAGAGTTGTGTAAGAACTTGAAAGCAATCTTTCACTTGCCCTTGGACTGTCTTTGGCTCTTCCCACAAGGTAAGATTTTGGGTTTGATTTGTATTGTTTGTGTCTCTGTCCTCAGTAGAAACTGTAACAAGAGATGCAATTCCCAGTTCCAGCTCAGGGAGCTTTAGCAGGAAAGTGCTAGAAACTTCTTACAACAAGGAAATCAAACACTGGAGCCACTCCTCCTCAGTGGAATGTGCAATTGTCCAGGCCACCCTGTCCTCCGCAGGTGCCTCAGTGCATCCCTCTGTGCCAGCAGCATTCCCTGCTGCCACCAGCCACATAGGGCACAGCAAGGGCTCTGCAAAGCCAAGTTTCATGAGTGGGCCACAGTGACAAAACCATCCACCTGTGCCTCCCACACTGCAGCTGAACCACTTCTGACTCAGATCCAGGTAGACGCACAGTTTATTCTTCTAAATCTAATAATTTCTTCTGGTACCCAAATTCCTTAGTCAGTTCTCACTTCTTTCTTGTGTTTATGAACACAGCAAAGAATCCAAGAACACCCACAGCAATGTAATGTTCAATAGAACCTGTTGGATCCCAGGACAGGCAAGAGGAAAATCTGTTGTCCTCTCTGCACATGGCATCATCCTGGGGACAGCAGAGGTGAATCCCTGAGACACAGGGCTGAACAATGCCTTAAGAATTAGCACAGCAGAGTAATGGTTCTGAGCTACTCTCCCCGTTTTCTTCTTCCCACATCATCTGCTCACACAAAATGGAAGGCTGGTGCCCCATATTCTAGTTACAGATTGGAAAGAATGAGTTCTATTCTGGAAAGAGCTCTGAACCATTCCTCCATTCTTCCTATTTAGGTAGGACTAAAAGGAAAGACAAAATGCTACAAGGAGAATTGTTTGCTTTTTTGAGGTTCAGCTCTGGCACTCTAACCCACCACTCCTCCTTTCATAACTTCACTTGTCTTAGGCCAACTATCTTTGGCTTACTTCAGAATGACATTGGTTCCTCCCTTCTGATAGTAGAGATGATTGTTTTGTACTGCATGACCACATCCATAGAAGAATCCTGTGATGTTAATGATCCTGTAGCTGTCATTCAGCAAGGCATTGGAATTTTCATACTCTTTTATATAGTTTCCTAAACAAAAGGGAAAACATGTTGAAAAAAGGACTATCATTTGGTTCAACTAATTTTGAGATCTCTATCCTACAGTTCAGTCTCTGCTGGAAATCCATCTCAATCAACTATCTGACAAACAACTGTTTTGTGTTTTCAATAATGATTCAACAGCTGGAATGTGAAAAAAGAATCCAGAGACATACAATAAATATCTGTAGAAAAGATGATCAAGAGCCCACTTCCCATAGACCTAATGGGCCCTCATTCTGAACACAGTTGATGTGTAGGCAGAAATATTTCCTCTTCCCACTTAGATCCTGGACATTTTCCTGCTCTAAACATAGCTTATGCAGCATTTGACTCATTTTTATGCCTAGCTAAATGAAAAGCCAAAACTCCAAGCTATAATTTAGGGAAGTAAAGCCATAGGAAACAGAAACTCTTGAAAGAGAAGGATAAAAAGCCACAAACAAACAATAGACATTTAAACTTGGATTTGGTAAAAGAAACCCCAAATATGTAGCTATTTTCAAAATCTGATGCTGACTTTGAAAATGCCTAAAGATACTACAAGTGCCTACAACCACATGTATAGTCAAGTATTAAACAGGTAATATGCAAAATGTTCTGAAAAAGATGTGGGTAAAAACTCATCATCCTTGCGAGTTTAGGTTGAAGGGATTAAGGAAGAAATGTCAGGATAACAATGGCTTTTTGGTCAGTGACTACTGCTAAAAATACCTGAAAAGTGCATGGTGAGCCAAATCCTTTCATCACTTATGTTTGCAGGTTCTCTCATCCAAGTTCCAAATGTTTGCTGTACACTGACAAAGTGAACAGGACTTCCTACAGATGTTATGACACATTCTAGTGGGGAAAAAAAGCACATGTCCATGATCTGTGACACTAAGAGAGAAAGTAGCACTTGAGTCACACTTTGTAGCAGGTTACCAGGTTTTTTTGAAGGACCTGGGGCTCTGTCTTCAACCTTCCCAGTGAGGGTATCATCATTTGGTACAGCACATGTCTCACCTAGGATGGAGGGAGAAAGAGAAAAATGACATGTTTTACCCTGTTTGACATGACAGATGGGCACATCAGTGACTCCACTAAAATAAAGGAATGACAACCGGGATTTTGCTTCATCTGGGAAAAAAAAAAAAAAAAGCTTAGGTTGGTGTGGCCAAAAAATTAGATAAGAAAAGACTTGTTCTCACTTCTGCCAAGGAAATGTCCAAGGCTGACAGTCAGCTTGAGGAGTAACTAATTAAATCAACAGTTAGTTCCTCAGCTGTGAATTTCTGAGTAGCCACTTAGGAAGAGAGAGTTGCCCTTTCCATGAGATAACTTCAGACAGCTGAGGTAGCTGAAAAATGGCTGATTTAGTAGTAAGACCAAAAGCATTTTCTTGGGAATGGGTAGTTGTTAAACTCAATCTTCATGCAGAAATCCCTACAGAGCAGCAGAGAGTGTGGATCCTGAAGGCAGCACAGGAAGTTTTTGCTCCTGCTGTTAATGCCCAAGACAGCACTAAAGCACTAACACATGCACCGGGTATAGAACGCATGAGGCTGATATCCAGGCCACTAAGGAAGCAGGATGAAATACTAAGGGAAATGATAAAGTATATTATTTACACACATAGAAATGGTTCACATTGGAATCAAACACCTGGAATTATTTTTCCCCACCCTCCAACAATTGAGTAACTGGCTAGATTTTCTCTTAGCATTCACTGTTAAAATAATGCCTGGATTAAATTATTTATGGACCCTTTTCTTGAAAGCCAAGTATCTCTTCTGCCCTTAAGACAATGTGACACATTTTAGTTTGCTTAGAATTAATAACCACAGAGAACAGTTCTCAACTTTTTGTTGGTTTCATGTAGCCTTGTTTTCTAATTCCATTCTTACTTTTATTTCCAGCATTTCTCACTGCTTGACACACAGACTGCAAATTTTCTAGACTTGCATTTTCATCGTTGCCTTCTAATATATTTCTAGGATTTACAGGTCTGTGATGAAGTTTAAGTGACAAAGATAGTTAAAAATAGGAAAAAAATACAAAGTAATCCTGAAGGATACCATGACATTCAGGAAAGAAAGGACAGATAATACTGCGTTGTTGTTTTCTCCTTTAGGTCATATCCTCCTTTTGTTCATGCAGAAGAAAACTACTCCAAGATGGAACAAGAACAACATGTGTTTCTCCCATCCATTATCTAGGGCATTTGGTGAGATGACACTGAAAATTTGCAAGTGTATCTCCAAGTAAGGCACAAACAGTTCACCCAGCCATGGTGAACTGATTGCCTACAGCTAGAATTCACCAATCCCTCAAGATCCCCTTCAAGCTTCTGATCCCAAAATATTTCCAGAACATTTCAAAGTACAAAATCACTCAACAGAAATTATAAATTGCAACATACACGCTGATTTTTCTTGGACTGAGTCTACTAAACACAGTTGACTGAAGGGGCAGTTCCTTGTACAGCAGTTTATCTAAAATTATAGAATAGCCAAGGGCCAGGTCACTGTTTGTAGCAGATCTGAGTGCACTATTTGCCTTTGAGAATACTTGCAATACTTCCAGCTGCATGGATTAGAAAGCAACTAAAATTAAAGAGACAGTTTTCAATCAGAGATTCTTATGGGAAATTTTCACTGCTTTCTTTCCATCAAAAACCAAGATAAATATCCTGCTGATTCCTATCATAAAATATTCTGGTTGAGAGTTAATGGAGTTTAAAAGTCATTAAAACTATTCATTTGGTCTGTTGGGGGAAGAGATGTTTTGTTGCTTTTAGAATTCACTAACAGTACCAGAGAGAAAAAATATACCTGCACTTCCAGCTAATTATTCTCTTCTCCTGAAGAAATTAAATTCTGCCAGATGCAAAATTCAATTTGAAAAAGCCAGGCTTGTATTCTTATGCAATAAGTTAATTACAGTTGTAATTCAACATATGTATTCTCTTTCCTTGAAAGAGAGATGACTATTTAATTACAAAATCTGGATTATTCATTGGATTTTGGTAATAAGATATCATGGTTTGCTGAGTCATAGAGCATAAAAAGTCATTGAGGAAGATGTCATCTTTGCAGAGTTATTTGAGTGTAACTTCCATTTTCATGCTGCGATTTAATATCCATCAGAAATCCATCAGAGATCTTATCCTCCAAAGTATTTCATTTTGTCTCAACACTTGAAAAGAGGCCACCTGAGCAAATGGCCCAATTATCTCATACAACAGTTCATGCATTTCTGAATTTCAGATAGGATGAGATTTCTGCTCCAGCTGTCTCCTGTCCACTGTAAGGAAGCTCTCTGTTCTGATACTTCAATGTACAGAATCAGGGCTTAAATTTACATCTAAATGTAATAATTCATTATTTAAAAGAGAACAATTTCAACTGCCTTTCTCTTACTTTCCAAATTAATCCCATCTAATAGAAAACACCATTTGTAAATACTTAGTCTGACTGTTAACAAAATAGAATTAAAAGACTAACATGAAGGGAACCTGCTGCCTTATCCAAACTACATTTCAGCAAAGCACTTGAACACATGTTCAGCTTTAAGCTTATGCCATTTTCACTATGCCACCAGAACTAAACTCATGCTTCCTGTTGCATGAGCTCTGAAGCAATGGTTTAATCTCGAACCTGTTCATAATATGGAAAACAACACTGGAAAGCACTAACCTGTGCATTTGCTGCTGTAGATGTTCTCCTGAAGCTCTGCTTTGGCTTTACCTTTACGTTTACCTGGAGGCCCTGGGGGCCCAGGAGGTCCAGGGGGTCCAGGGGGTCCAGGCTCACCTTTTGCACCTGTGTACAAAACATAGTGTCAGGATATAGCACTTCCCCTGGCAGCAGGAAACCTGCAGAGAACTGTATGTTTCCACAGGACATCCACAGAACAGCCTCTCTTTTTTAAGAGGTTCCTGAGTACAGGATACGGTGCAATAAAGTCTCTGAAATGCTGTTTGCTAGAAGGTGAACCAGACAGAGGAGTTGGACATCAATGTCTTTTATCTGTCTAGATTACAGGCCCATTAGAGGGCTAAAATTTCAGATTTTTCAGTAAAATCACTGCCGTGATTTTACACAGCTTATATTTGGCTGTTTCATGTGTTCCTGAGTGGACATCTACCCCTCATTTTCTAATAGAAAAATAAAGCTACACTGAAATAAAGAGCAGGAGGAAGTCAACTGGAAAGCATTCTGGAAAGGGTGAAATTCACATACACCTCAACCCAAAAGCCAAGCAAAAATGCTTTTGTGAAGACTTATCACATAAAGAGAACATTCTCCTGGGCATAGCAATACTGACTTCCCTGTGTATATAAACCATATTTATACAGGTTGATCCTGCCCTTGCAGACCACATCCATGCTTCAGAAGCTGAGCTTTTCTGTCAAGCACACTGTTGCAAAAGAACTCCCAAGAGCACTTTTCCATACCTTCTAATATCACATCATTGTTTGCATCCCCCTTTTCTCCCTTGGCTCCTCTTGCGCCTTTTCCTCCTGGCATACCATCTCTGCCAGGGAAACCCATTTCTCCTGGTTCTCCTTTTTGTCCTTGATCACCTTTTGGTCCTGGTAAACCTAGAAGTAAAAACCATTTCAGTATCAAGAGCACTGCTTCTATATTAAACACCAATTAATACAAATTTTTTACTACAAACCATATTCACTCTAGTTATGTTTTTCACTGGCATTTAGCTGGATAGCTGTAATTTCTTTAGACTTCAAAGCAGCATTGTAACCTAATATGAAGGGAAACTGTACCTATTTTTCCTCTTTTTCCATTTATTCCTGGTTCTCCCTTTTGTCCTGGAGTTCCTGGGATTCCATCTGATCCATTGTAGCCAGGCAGTCCATCAAGCCCAGGAGGCCCTGATCAAACCAAACAGCATAACTGAATTTGGTTTTGATCAAATGTTCTACTCCCTCCACTAGAAAATTAAAATGTCTAAAATCTCCCCTCTTCTCAGAAGGGGTGTGAACTGACTTATATTTAAGCATTATAAAAGCAGGCAGTCATTCAAGCCTCCCTTTATCTAATTAGCAAAGGAAGGCAATTTTGTGAAGGATATATTTCTGCATATCAGTATTTTGTACCAGCAACTGTTTCAATTACTCCCAGTTGTTACTGCAGTTGTCCAAGTGTCTTACCTGGAGGTCCTTGGGGGCCTATATCAAGAGAAAAAAAAAAAAAAAAAAAAAAAAAAAAAAAAAAAAAAAAAAAAAAAAAAAAAAGGTGAGTTGAACCTAGCAAGAAAACAAAGCAACTCCAAACTGATCTGGTTAGCACTAGATCAAGAGAGTAAAAGGGTGAGAAAATCCCTCAAATTTCAAAATGAACATCTATCTGTTTAACTGCTTTGTATTATAAATAATTACCTGAGCATTAGCAATAACTCTGACTTACCAAAAAAGTAACACATTTACAGATAAATGTTTTTTCTTTCATCAAGCTTCAATTGATAAAGGTTTGGCAACAACCTTTGCAATGCCACCTCACTGTCAGGGGCTTTGGTGCCTTCACAAAGCCATGGATGCAAGACACTTCAGAGTTATATTTCCTTTATGTAAGTGTTCTCCAAGACCCTATTCTGGCTGAAGGATATTGCCTTTATAATAATGATGAATGCCACAATTAAAAATCCTGTTGGAAATACACATTAAAAGTACACGCCAGACTTCTCTGTGTTTTACAGATATTTCTCTGCAATTCAGGATTCAGAGTATTTAAATAGGAAAAAAAACTCAAAAAAGTCTAGTAACTCTATCAGCAGGCAGGCTTTTTACATGTGACAGTTCCCCAGTCTGGATAGAGCTTCCCACAGAAACTGGTTGGTACATTTAGAAATTGGACTTCAGCCTTTGGGCACTTGTAATACAGAAAATTCTATCTCGCTCTCTTGCAGAGCTCAGATGAAGAGCCCTAGAGAGAAGCAAGTATAGGAGGCAAGAGTAAAGAAAGATTAATCGGAACATGTTTGTGATTTATCATCTGTGGTCCCCAATACACATTAAATAAATTTAAAATGGAAAACCACTTGGAGAACACAAAGGTGACAGTTGCAATAAAAGAACCAAATGAACTCTGTGAACATTTTTATCCAGCCAAAGTACTGCCTTGTTTCAACCACTTTTTGCAACAGAAAACAACAGTAATTATGAGATTTCCCCAAAGATTACAAGTTTCAGCATGAGTTACAAAGCATTATGAGTAAATTGCAATACCATTGAATTAATTCCTCATCCCTAAAGCTGAGGCTCCTTGTACGAGCCTAAGAAAGGTGCTTGAAAAGCAACAAATGTCATTGAGGCCTACAGCAGAAAAAGCCACTCATTTAATGGTTTTAAGAAGAAAAAGATGCAAAAGGCACCAAATAATACTTGTGAATTCTGAAGCCCAAAAAACCCACTTAGATTGTCTCAGTGACCTAGCAGTTCAGCCACTGTTGCAATCAGAACTGATGTACGAGTTCAGAAATGTTATTTAACATCTGTGTGTACAATGGTAACTCTCATTTATGTTTCATTAGTTGAGTCAAATGGACCTTATTGCCATCTGAAAACTCAAACCAGACAGCAAGTGAAGCGTTTCCTTTAACTCATAAAAGCTGGCTTCTTTCTAATCTTCTCATTTCCGAAAGGAACACAACTCCTTCTGCGACAGACCTCAAAGCTGGACCATAGTCCTTAAACTGGCTGCTACCAGACACTCTTCACCAAACCCCACAAAACTTTTCACACTTCTCGTGACTCAGCCGTAAGCAGCTCCAGGTCCTCACTGGTGACAAGTGAGACATCCTGCAGCTGAGGAACACGAGTGCCACTGCTCCGCTGCAGTTGTAACAATGCTAGCAAGTTTCTGCCCCCTGCATCTTCCTCCTGTGTTAGGCCTGAAGTGTGACATATAAAAAAAATATTATGTCTACACCTCAACTGATATTTTAAACACCCAAGTCTAACAGATTTGCTTATGAAAGAGAAATGGCTCCAAGTAGCATCAACTGAGCTCCTTAAATTCCAGCATTTTATATTAAGAGTGCACAAAAAAGTCCCAAAGCGGTATGTATCAATCTGCTGTCAAATTCTGATAAATAGCAGGGTTTTGACACTGTTATTTGCCTCAGGTTCTCTGGAAACACTGTTTCCGTGTTCCTGGAGCTCACATAGGTGTGCTGCTTCAGGCAACAAACATACCTGTTAAGCATATCCCTTTTGTGCTGTTACACAAATCCACCATCACTCGGACCTGATATTGCAAAGAAATCAAAGTTGAAAACAATGCATTTCATAAAAGTATCTGGTTTACTTTAACCTGCAGAAATAATTCCAAAACCAAAGATACAACTGGCCCTCTGTGCTTATTAGAATAAACTGTTCAGAATAGTTTAACACTGTGACATCATTAACACTTTGGGCAGACCTTCTCTCATTTGACTCTGTTCAATACACCTCAGTTCAATCCTTACTGAAAATACGAATAAAATATTGGGCAGACAACTCCATACATCACTTATCCATTCAATTTCGTACATTCCTGGAACACATGTGATTGTCCATGCACGGACTCTATCAGTAGAAGGCATTAAAATCTAATACCAGTCAATAAAAACTACATTCAATTTTATTTTACATTTGTATTAAGTGATTTTCTAATGTAGCATATCCAGGGAGAAAGATGACCTATGTTCCAAGTAAGCAATTTTTTATCTTTGAATAACCAAGATGTGCAATTTTGAAATCGACCTTCATCCACTCAAAATAATTCAAGCAAAAAGACAAGACTTTATTAAACCAAGCTGGAAGACATGTTGGTAAAGATGCTTTTAATCTAGGGTAGACTGAAATTTATCAGTAGAGGAGTCATCTTTACAAAATACACAGTCCTTGGCTGGGCAAACCTTCACAGTACACGTCCTGTGAAATGAGAGTCAACACTAAAACATTTTGCGATTCATCAAAACAAACAGCAGAAATAAAAACATTATGCCCACAAAGTCTGAAAGTCCCTCAACTCTCTATGGGAAAGCGTAATGTTTATAGCCAAAAAGTAAAGGGTCACTATTTCAGGGCTGTGCAATGCGTGATAATTTATGAACCATTTGCCCAGAGCTGCATATTGGTTGATCTTTGCACAATTACTCTATTTACAATTAATGGAATGCACTGGTCCCAAAAACAGAAGGAACAAGTGCAAGGCAATCTGAAAGGCAGACTAAAGTTTAATTCCAGCAAGGTTATTTGCCACTGTCAATCATTATTTTAAAAATTATTGCATCATTAGTTTCAACTGCTAAATGTAACAGACTGAAAAAGAGGACAATTAGTTTGATGGAAAATATCCTTTTATTGCAAAACAAAATCATATTTGACAATGAGTTCCTGTTCTGTCTGATACATACTGAAAATGTACTGATTCCAGACCGTACTGGAACAATACATTTAAAATTTTAGACTTGATTTAAATTAGCTGAGAAGTGCTAATTGGTTTTGTATATCAGAATGTGCTTGTTTGCTTTCTCCTCACATTCCTCAAAAGCACTAGGCTCCTACTCCACAATTGGTAAAATATACATTGTCCATGTGCACTCTAATTCTAACTGCATTTTAATTTAAATAGTTCTGTTGAGGTTGTTGAAGTGATTGCAGCTTGCCTTGAGGCCCTCCAATTATCTCAGCGGTACTACTTTTACCAGTCAGTGCAACTCAGGTGACAATTGAAAACCGTGGCACTCAAGAAGTGCAAATAGCCTGTGAGAGAACCCCAAGCTTGGCTATGAAAGAAGAGCAGACCATTCACAGCCAACCTCATCATCGCTAAGAAAAACTAGAGATAAAAATATCTTATTTAAATGCTAAAATCTTTAAAAAATATTTTCTAGTGGAGAAATTGTATTAAAAAAAAAAAAAACAAAAGTAAAAACAAACCCTAAACTATGAAATATTACTCTGATAATTGGTAGCCACCATCACTTGCACTCTCTTAAATCACACTCTCACACACTGAATCTTATCAGCCTGTTACCCTCCCATCAGCCTTTCTGCGGTAGCAGATTTACCAATTTCCATTTTTTACTCTCTTTCAAAATATATATATATATATACTTAAATAACAGGCCTGAACAAAAACAAACATACTCGTGTTATTAAAGCTAACATGATTTTTGATGCCTGTGGCTGTTTCAAAGATCCATGAACAGTGGGCACAGCAGACGTGTCCTGAGCAGGGGTTGTGCAGAGCAGTGGGACACGGATACCTGCAGTGGCCCTGCAGAAATGCCTCCCCTGCCAGAGAGAGCCTGCTCAGACCAAGCCTCTCTTCAGGCCCACGTTCAACAGGAGCCACCAGTGTAGCAGGGGTCATCCCACCAACTCTGAGGAACTTTGTTTCACACTACAAAAGTAGACAAGTCTTCAAATTACATGAGTGGGAGTCAGATTCAAAACACAGAAATGCAGGAGTGGGAGGAGGGGGCGCTTGAATATTTTTCTAAGGACTTTTTTCCCCTTGAGCAAATGATTCTGTACAGTTACACACTCTCCTGAGCAGTGGCCAGAATGAAAAGTGTTTGATGGAAGTAGGAATAAAAAGACATCAAACCCTTCCAAGCAGCTCCCTGCAGCATAGAAATACTCCCTGCAGACTGAAATGAAGCACAGCACGCACAGCAGTAGTCACTGCTGTGGACATTCAGAGGCACAAGTGCAGAGTCTGGCCGCATGCTGTTCAAATACACACAGTGTGCTCAGTGCTGTTTGGAGAGGGCAGTAAAATTCATGTAATACACACCTGATACCTATAGCAGAGTAGCACATTTAATGGCCACCACTGTCAAAATTACCCAGACACTCACCTGCAACTAATGATCCCAGTCTGAGCACCCAGCAGTAAATGGCAATGGCTGTATGCAAGCCCTGCCAGGATCAGAATCCTTTCCCCAATGATTTTTTTGTATGGATCTTTTGGACTCAAAGAAACAATTCATATAAGATAGAGCAAAACAAACTGCAGCTGCCAAATCCACGGATGACTTCCTAAAAGAAGTTATTTCAAAGGCAGTTTTGAGTACAAAACCATGTGATTTTACAGATTTTTAATTTTTGCATAAGTCTTGTACTGCTAATTCTAAATTCAAAGCCCAGCAACTTAAAGACCCAGAAAAAATTTCTAAAACCCAAACAATTGAACACCTGTGCTTGACACACTCATTGGCCCTTGTAAAATGAGGTGTAAGAGTTTATTAACAAAAATACCATAAGAACATGACTGAAGAGTTATTTTCTGTGAATATTTTTAATACCAGCAATATTAATATATGAGTAAGAGCCTGAGTTACACTTTTGCACACCTAGACCTGCAATCCTGGCTGGGACAGTTTACACTAAGATTCCCTTAACAGCATTATTTTCTAGTATTTCTTCTAGCTCAAAACTCAAAAGCTTTTCCATCTTTTCCAAGTTTTTCAACTACAAGGCATTAGCTCCTACTGGGCAAGGTCATCTTTTCACCGATGTGCAAAAATCCCTGCTGTCCTGCCAGAGCGAGGACGCGCAGTTCTCCTGCTCCATCAAATACCACCTGAAATTTAACACCGACGGGGAGGGCACGATCGCTTTCAAAGAGATGTCAGGCGATGTCCAGCGACCCACGCCGAACAGCACAAAACGCACGAGGCTTCTGTTAGTTTTAGAAACTGAAAGGCTTCTTACTGCGACGCCGGAGTTGAACCAAAGCCCCGGCTTCCCTCCCTTTGCGTGACCGCGGCCGGTAGAGCCGCACGGCGCCCCGCAAGCTCCGGGGTCCGGCCCCGGCTCTCCCGCCCCCCCCTGCAGCCCCCGCGGCGGGGCCGTACCGGCACCATGGAGTAGGTGAGCATCATCAGCATCTCGTCGCTCTCGGCGCGC